>SSNP01000012.1:3547462-3735070 GCA_006937955.1 Pachypanchax playfairii
TCCATTATGGTGCTGAACTGTATGTTGTCTTCCTCCTGCAGCAGTCCAACATGTCTTTCCTGTGTCTATCTGCGGTTTATGTGGTTCAGACTCTACTCACCTGTCTGCATTCTGTCAGCTTTGTAAGTCACATTTTCCCAAAGTTCTCTCGGGTTCTCTTGACTGTGACTTCATTAAGTCTTCTGCTTGAGGATTTTTGGTTTTCTGACTCGATTTTGTGATCAAGTCTCTCTGCATTCTGACTGATCTCTGTGTCTGTCATGATCTGACCTGATTATCCACCTCTCAGTCACAGCAGTCTGAACATATCAAAGGTTTGCATGAATCAAGACGATGCTGTGTGGCTTTCAGACACATAAAATGGTAACATCATTGAGTTCATGGTGTTCAGACCAAGATCCATTACCAGGTGAGCAAAGTTCAGCAGCACACACACAATAGTTCCTGTTGGCTTGAGCCCAGAAAACCGAGACAAGGTCTGAATCTGTCAACAGGATGAAGGTGTCCTCTCTCCTCTCTGGGTTTTACAAGAATGTTACAGCTGTTCTGTTTGCAATCATAAGCTTGTGAGGTCATTCATAAACAAATTCAACAATGTGTTCTGACTCCAGATCAGGAAGGATGTCCTCCATCAGAGAATCTGCCAAGAAGGTTGTGTTGGTGCTGTTACTTCATTTGTTTGTCCATAACTAAAGTCATCCAGAAATACAGTATATATGAAATAAACAGGATGAGTAGAAAGTCGCATAAGAACCACGGCTTCAATGTACTGTCACCTCTTCACATTTTCAAATGCAACATTTGGAAAAAATATTAAATTAAATGTTGTTATTAGTGATATTAAGATTTTTTTTCATTGGTTTTATTCATATAAAGTATTTTTATATTCCTTTATGTTTCAAAAACAGAAATGAAATCTATTTTCCAAACTTTTCCAGCACCCACAAATGAAACATCTTGAAGCCTCACAAAAAGACCAGTTGCTATTGATTTAGGATTTCTATGCTGTAGATGACTGAGACTCTACATCAGCTTAGAAAAACTCCATTGATCTCAGGCTGTGAAAATGATTCAGGCTGATCCTCAGCTCAGGAACGTACTGACCTGCCATGAGGACAAGAGGGAGACAAAGATGTCTCATAAAGAACAAGAGGAATGGATTTAAAATAATAAAATTGCTCATGTGCCACAATCAGTTCAGTCCTTTTTGTGGAGTTGTGAAAATCTTTTTTTGGATGAAAGTTCTTGGTTGACCAAGAGCAAGCTGTTTTGACAGTTCTGACCTTTGAGGACTTGGAAAGGCCAAAGTTGTAAAATGTGCTAAAAATGAAGAAAGATGTAGTTTTCTCTTAGATTACTGATTTTATTTATGTGATGTTACATGATTTGTTGTCAGTTTGAGACCGACATTTAACCGACTCATAAAAGCCAAATACATACAAATATCTGATAGTTTGTTTTTTGAATTCAATTGTTTTAGGTCAACATTAATATAACTAATGTATCTTCATATGATCATAAATATTCTGTATTGGTAGTTAAATATAACAATAGTAATAATAAAATTGGCACTTGCCACCTGTAGTAATTCAGACCTCCACCAGAGGGCAGAAGACACATTACACTAGGTTTCTTTTAAAAGTGCTAATGGGTAAAAAAAAGGTAGAACTCCTTAAAATGGGTATGCTAATATTGAAAATCGGATGTTATATGGAAACACTTTTGTTCTGTTGACAGTTAGACACAAGTTTATTAAAACAAACTGCATGTAGCAGCAGTTGGACTCAATTTTGTCACTTATGCCTCAAAATTGTAGAGAAAAGCAGTCAGATGATTATGTATGTGCTGCTCTGAGGTTAAAGATCCAAGTGGTCTAAATAGATTCAAATGTAACATACAACAATCAGCATTTCGGTTCTTCCTGAGACTCACTTCCTGTTTTCATTAACACCTCAGGCCAGATGAGTGAATCTATGACTCTCAAAAAGCCACGAAACATCTCACATCAACCAGAAATCCAGACTGAATCGCTCTTTGAAGCAAGAGTTTTTGTTTTCTGCTTGCTTTGCATCACATCACATTTATCAGAGAAGTGCCTGTCGGTGAGGAAGATATTGACTGAAGCAATCAAGTCAGTTTGCTTCGGCTGAACGGCGAACGAGTGCTGATTCATTCTGCGTGACAGATGATGTCTTTGGAGTTCTGTGACTTTTAGTTTCAGACTGGACATTAGTCTTTAAGAATTTTATTCTAAGCCATCCTTCTTCTTTCATTTCTGTTTTATTCTGAGAACAACCATCTCATGTAGAAAAATCACTTCAAAGATTTACTGGTATTGATTTAAACCACTCCTTTTTCAGGTCCAGCTGGGGGCTTATTTGTTCAACTGAGCTGTTAAATAAGTTTCACATTCGGCAGCAGAAGAAGCGCTTCTGAAAGAACTAATTTCTCTTTTTAAATAATGTTCAAATGTAATTTAATGGATCATCAGTTCACTTGTATTTTCCTCAAACACCACAACACAGCTGACTGATTAAAGGATTTATTAGAAAGTTGAGTTTTATTTAGTTTATTCACATTCAAGTTTTTACTTTTTGATGTTTTTATGACTTCATTAAAAATCTATTCAGACTCTGAGTTGGATTTTCTGTGAACAGGATGGAGGTCAGAGCCATGCTGGAAGGAAACACATGTTTTTGGACAAAAGGGGAGAGGCTTACTGTTCTACAGTTCCAGGTGAGGTGGAGATTGAGCAGGTAAGTCGATCAAGCTGCAGTGTTTCCTACCCAGAAATCCCTGAAGTTACTCTAAAGTTTTCACCAGAAAATGAAATTGTTGTTTACTGTTTTTCTTCAGGTTTATTTTAAAGTGGTTGTCTTCTAACTAGAAGTTGAATTCCCAAGTAGCCTTATTATAACTTTGAACAGTCCTTGAGTGTAAGCCTCCATGGCTCCAGATAGGAAGGAAAAAAAAAACCTCCACACATGGGAAAAATCTGAAAAACCCCTGAGTTCTTTATTGTTTAGTATCTCAAGATGTTCAATTAGTTTAAATATTTCTCTTTTCTGTTTCTTTTCATGGTGAATCTCTGGTCTGGAGGCAGAGTACACCTATATTTATTATTGATTTGTTTTTTCTAGTTAAGATGAGGGTTATTTTATAAAATACCATTTGAAGGTATATAGGTGAATGTTTCTGGAAAGTGAGGTGATGGAATTAGAATTTAAAGTTAAATTTACCATCGTTGTTGTTTGGCTTTACCACAGTAAATGTGTTGCTTGTTTCACTCCACATTCGAAGTGTGAGAAGTGACTCTTTTCGCCGTCAGCCATGAAGATCCTGGTTATAAATGGACCAGGGCGCATCCTGTCAGCCTGGGACACAATAAATGAGCACACTGTGGGTGGGGGGGAGGCGTGAAAAGCATTAAATGGATCTGTGCCAACATTTTTTTAATGGCAGGGAATTATGACTTTACCGAAAACTAAAAGACCCTTTGAGTCGATGCTGACATTTTAAATTAATGCTTCAAGTTAATTGGATGAAATATACGGGGTCTGCTCGTCTGGTGAATCTGTGATCAGAGATCTCTGAGCTCAGTCGTTAATTTAAAACAGAGATGTGCTGCTGAGGTCAATACAGCCGCTCAGTTCAGTTACTGCATCTCATTTCATTAATCTGATGTTTAAAACCTAAAAATAAACTGTCAGAAGCACATGAGATCTTCCAAGATGTCGACATATAACAGACAAAATGGGAACTTTTAAAGATTTGACTTTAAAATCTGCTTTTGCAAATCTCCGTTTTAAATCATCTACAAAATAAAAGTCTTCAACTAATTACGCATCTTAAATAAAATCTACACGACTGCCGCCATCCCCACTTTTATCTCAAGGATTGTTAATAATTTACAGTTTTTTATTGTTTATTATTTCTCATCAGATGTGGATGCTCAATCAAAGACGCTAGTGGACACCAGCAGCCTGTGACTCTGCGCAGCATCATGGAAGATGGATGGATTTGAACTGTATGATCCAGCTTTCTGTCCTTGGAGAAGTTCGATTTAATAATGACTTCAGGATAAAATTAGAATGTTTTATATTTCAGATTAAATCTGCAGAAGCCTGGAAAACTTTTAAATGCATAACAACAGAGTAAAAAACGCACCACTCAGCATTAATGCAGCATGAGTCATGGCTGAACGTCACTCAGCAGAATCTACTGTACGATACACAAAATACACGTATTACAATATAAAAAGTTCTTATTTGTAGGAGTGTTTGGAATTTTAATAAATAGAAATGGTTCGATGCTGTTCCGTCTAACAAGTGATTACTGTAAATATTATCAATATAAATAAACTGTGAAACTGTAATTTTTAATAGCTGTAGCAGGTATTTTTTTTAGGAAAGCCTTACACTTTATTGTTTCCAGAAAAAACATCATGTTACTGAAACAGATTTAAATCTTAAAGTTCAACTATTTGAATGACAGAAGAAACAATTTGATAAAGAAAAGCACAAACCCTTATCTCATAATCAGTGTTTTTGTTCATAGATCCTGTTTATTTGAACTTCTTGATGAGTTTATATTTGAATGTGTAACTTGACCTGAGGCTGTTTGTAGATTTTTCATGGTTTCACATCGATTTAACCTTCTTAATGAGAGTCAAATGACTGTTTCCACAGAAGAACTCACCTCAGGGTTAAATGTCTATCAGCAAAAATAAACATTTTATTAGCACATTGCAGCCTTTAGCTGTTTATGTAGCTAGTTAATCAGGATTATTAATGTAACATTTTGCTGCTATATTATAGCAGAATGTGGAAACACTTAATTTAAGAAGCTAAACTGATTAATGTTGATAAACTTCCGGGTTTGTTCTGCAGGTAAAGCTGCTGCTGCAGGAGAATTTGCTGTAATAGATGGATTTTCTGAACTAAAAATGCACGAGTAGGAACATAAATACACAATTCTGTTTATTTCAATAGAAACATTTCCTGTTCAGATATTTTTCTGTATTTCTACAGGAATTTACAGAATGTCATAAATATTTACACATATTTGTAGAAACCATATTTCAGTAGTTGTTGACTCCTTTAATCCGTTTAGAGAGAAAAGAGGACCCCCATCTGACCCCCCCCCCCCCATTGCACCATCAAACCAAGCATCAAATTTCCGGGCTGACACATAAGTGTCCCCACTCTGAGCCCACTGAGGGAGCTGACAGTCACTCTGATTGATTACAGGCTTTCTGAAAGCTATAGGTGGTCCGTGGATGAGTGCGCAGCGGTGCGTGGATGTGGCTGTGTGCCCACCTCCCGGACTGGATTCAGTCCGCTCTCAGTCCTGTAGAGGCGGCTGGAATCGACGCTCCCGCCGGCAGGAGCGCACCGTCTGATCACTCCATAAACAAACCCAATCAGATCCACCAACCGGTGAATCTCCGCGGAGCTCCCACGCGCACATGTCGTCTGGAAGTGATCCAGAAGCAACTTTCTCTCTTGTGTTTTTTTTTTTTCCTCTCTCATCGGTGCAGATTGAAATCTGGCTGCTTTCCGAATTTCCCGAGGCTCTAACCGAACACATGCACGGTCAGTATGTTTTACTGGAGATGATCTGATTATTGATAGAGTCGCTTTTCCATTTAAAAAGCAGATGTTTCTTGTTTAGACTGCACGTTTCCAGATGTGCTTATCAGAAAATCTGTATTAATTTTCAAACCTTTATCCAGCTGTGCAGCTAACTGTTTTTGTTTAAATTAGTTCCATCTCCATGAGGGAATTTCCTGACAGGGTTTTCTTAGGGGCCAAAAAATATAGCAGCTTGATAAGATAATAATCCAGACAGGGTTGTTAAAAATAACACTGAAGTTCCTTGTTGAACAGGATCCACTCTGACTTTATTCGATATAATTGTTTTAACAGGCAGATTCACAGTCTCTAGTTTTTAAAATGTATTGTTTGCTTTTTTTCTGTGGTATTGAGATGTAGTTGGATTTAACATCTGATATGCTTCTTTAAACAGATTCGATTGCATCAGTGTAATGGACTAAAGGTGCTAAGAGGAAGAGGAGAGGAGGAGGAGGAGGAAGGAGTACCTTCCTTGAAGGTGAGAAAGTCTATTAATGCGTGAAAGAGGGTTATCTGGTTCAAACAGCCACTCCCCAGAGGAATACATGTGCAGATATTAAGAACTGCACCAGGATCAGAGCTGAGCATCATCATCATCATCACCATGACTGCAACTGACTCACAGGATGTGGCTTAAGATGGAGAACTTTTTACTTCAAACCTTTCAGAGAAACCTGAAGATCCCAAAACTAAGATGTGAAACCCGATTGGACACATCTGGAGAGGTTTTAACGTAATTCTTTTTTTTGCCTTTTCTTGTTGGATTTGAAAGAGGATCCTCAATCGTGTGTTTTTGTTCCAACTTGCTTGATGAATGGACTGATCCAGCATGGATTGGACCCAGAACCAGCTGTTGAGAAGGAACCCGGTTCAGTCCAGTCTCTCTCCACTACAGCAGGAAAAACTCAACCACAGCTTCAGTTTCCACAGCGCACTAATGCTGATGTCCACGTTTGACTCCCCCACCGTTCCTCTCCATCAACTTCTGCCCTCTTCTCATTCTCCTAACTCCTCCCACATCTCCTCACCTGTGTCCTCCACCACCTCCTCCTCAGTCTCCAAAGATTCAGCCACCTCCTTCTCTCCTGTGTCACTCTCCAACATCTCATCTAATGACTTAGCAGACCTGGAGAGCATGCTGCTCTGGACCCTTCATGAACCCAGCACCATCTCTCTGACCCTCATGTACGCCTTGTCTTTTATTTTGGGATTTGTTGGAAATTTAATGGCCCTGCGGGTCCTCACCAGCAGGCGCAGTCGGCGGCTTGCAGGCGTCAGCGCCACTCGCAGTCTTCTGGTGAACCTGGCAGTTTGCGACCTGGCTGTAGTGTGTGTGTGCATGCCCATCACCGTGGGCAACCTGATTTACACCGCCTGGGTCTACGGTGACCTCCTGTGTCGGGCCGTGCCCTTCACGCAGGCCATCTCGGTGTCGGCCAGCGTGCTGACACTAACGGTGATCAGTGTGAATCGATACTACAGCGTTCAGTCTCCGCTCAGGGCTCGCTCCATGTTTACTCGCAGACGGATTCTGGTAACCATCGCTGTGGTCTGGACCGTTTCCTCTCTGATGTGTGCGCCATTAGCGGTGATGAACCGGCGGCAAGAGATCAGCTTTGAGACTTTCACCATCCTGGTCTGTCAGGAGGAGTGGCCTCAGCATCGCCTGAAACAGGGGTAGGTACTCTGAAAGAATACAAAACACACCAACTATTAATGAGTCTAATCTCTCTTTCAACATTCAGCTTCATTTCATTCATGAATGGATGAAATGAAGCTCAGGGATTATGATAAACTGAATTGAGAGTCAGCCAAGAGAGCTGCTAGGCTGTTTGGAAAGGGGATCCATCATTTACAATTTTCTTTCTTGGCAGCTTTGTTAGCTGTAAATGCCTCTTAATGTTAAATTAGACCTGCTGAATAGAAGGAGACTGTCAGAGGAAACATTCTGATTCAGTGTTCAGGAGGAGCCAGTCAAAACACAACTAGCTTTTATAGTTTGAGCCTGTTTTTACCAGCTCTGGTTCATCAGTAAATCAAAATGACGTCTGTTTTATCCACTCTCATCTGCTGTGCCATTACAGCATCACTGAATATCACGTTCTATTAGTATGGAAAGATAACAGCAATACTTTCAAGTCAGTTTTCAGTAAACATACTGTCTCTTTTAATATCACCAGTTGTTGTTTTACGGCTCTCAATTTGCAACAGAATTTATAAAATCCATCTAGTGTCTTAAAAAGATGGTTGGCATTTAAATAAAAAGTCAGAAATATTAAACAAATGTTACGACTGATGGTATTAAGACATTTTTTTCTTGAGATAACACTAAAATATCATCGTTTGTTTGGATATAATGTTTCCCTGCTCTGCAAAGAGTCACACTAGATGCAGGATGAAACATGTTCGGGATGAAATGTTTAATGTGACTATATGATGCTGCTCTGTGGTGCCGTTCTGGTTGAGAATAATCGGAGTAGTTTTCTGCTGTTTTTATAGAACCAGTTTAAATTTCATTCTGATAGTTGAACTGCTTTGGTTTGGTCTCCCAGTCATTACCTGTAGTTGTTGTTTGCTGCAGATGGTTTTTAAAGGATACACAGCTAATCAGAGGCAGGAACCTTTGAGTTTATGACAATATTTAAAAGGACCAAAATTTTTCATGTGTCCAAAAGTGACACAAATGGTTGAAAAAAAAACACTCAGTTTCAGAGATAGAGGTGTCTCTCATGTCTGAAGACACGCTTTTAGTTTGGCTACGTTAATTATAGTTTCCTGGCTTCATAGATAAAACTAACTGTCTCCTCTGTATAGACATGAAAGCTGTTGTAATGCCAATATTCAATAAGAATTCTATTCTTGATCCTACATGAAATTTAAATGTCTTCAGCCATGTGCTTCCTACGGTGCTGAGAAATCAAATATTAACGAGGTAAACAAAGAAGCAAATAAATTCCTATCTCATGTTTAATGGATTGACTTTTCTCCTGCAGATACAACGTTCTGCTGTTTGTGATGCTCTACTGCTTGCCCGTGACCTTTAACCTCACTATCAGCTTCCTGACTGGCAGACGACTTTGGGGAGGAAGGAAATCCACTTTTGCTGATCTTGATCCACGCAGTCAAGCTCTTCACACTTCACGTTTGAAAACAAGGCAAAAGATTGCCAAGATGGTGGTGTGTCTGGTGCTGCTGTTCGCCGTGTCCTGGCTGCCGCTCTACCTGGTTGACCTTTGGATCGACTGTCAACAGCATCCTTCGTCTTGGCTCCTGCAGACGCGACCGTTTGCTCAGTGGCTGGGTCTGACCAACTCCAGCCTCAACCCCATCTGTTACTGTTTCATTGGAGATCTGTACCGCTCAGCGAAGGTCATACGGACGCGGTACTACCAGAAAGTGGCTGCTCTCTTCAGCACCTCCTCGTTCTCCAGCACGGCTGCAGTCGTCTCTCCTGCTGTAATAATCACAGAAACCAAAAGGATTTCAGCTGAGCGCCACCGCATAGCAGCTGCTGTGGCAGCTTCCACATCTGTGGTCAACATCCCCCGACTGCTGGGCTTAACTAGCAGCCAGGAAGCGGGGCAGAAGGTTAGAGACCACTCAGACAGCGAAACAGGATCAGACCACAGTCTTTCAGACTGGTGTCATTCCAGTCCCAGTGTGTGTGACAGCTCGTTATATCCCTGCCAGCTTCACACACTTCAGCAAGCCTCACAAAAGATCCACTCCGTGCCAACGAGAAGACACTCAGTGAATGAGGTTGCTGTATCATTACCTTTACGAATTGAACCTGTGGAAATAGACCTGGTACCTCTGAGGAGGTATTCAGAGGACAGAATATATGGACTGCCAGCTGATAAGAGAGACAACATTAGCAGGGGCAAAGATAGATTTAGTTACGCAAGACGGCACAAAAGCAAAACATCCAAACACTGTTCTGTAAGAAGAAAAATGGAGAATAAAACCACAAACATGACGAGCCTTTGAATGTCATAGATTATCAGATCAGGGAGGAATTTCCTCTTTTTGTCCTAGCAGGAAGTGAAAACTCTGCTCCTGATCTACAGTTTGCAGCTGACATGATGGAGTAATCCTTCACAAAAACCACGAGTTTGTCTTGGGAATAAACAGACTAAATCTTTGCTCTCTGCATCTAGTAATACTGTAGGATTCTGAGATGAAGCCGAGGGGGAAAAAAAGTGATGGTGTTATTCTGCAGGGAAACAGCTGGAATGTTTTTAGCTAGTTGTCAGTAAGAAGAGCAGATTGTAGCAGCGTGCCATAACATATAAGTCATATCATAGTCACAGCATCTCTTATCATCTGCTTGAAACAATAACCCAGCAGGACTTAAAGTTTAACGACTTTTTGTGCACATTTTTTTTCTCTTTAATTGTGTTGCTGATGGTTTTGGATGGATTTGTCGCTCACAGAAAAGGTCAAACATTTCGCTGCATACTGCATGCAAGTTTCTTGTGAGTTTCTTGCTGTAAATGTCGGATCTATAATCATTTGCAGACTAAAAATGTTGCAAATTGTTTCAGACACAAATAGAAACATATGAAAGCTCTTTTACATTATTCAGTGTGACTTTTGGAAAACCATTAAACTATAAGAGCTCAAAGCGACAAAAAGCATTGATTTTTTTGTTTTAATTTCCATATGTAAGGAGTGGCTGTAGACCAAGAAGGGAGTACTTTGAATAAAATCTAATTATGCATGATACATTACGATTATAAAACAAAATGAGAAATAAGAGCTTTAATCTACAGGAGCTTAAAGTGGACAAAATGACGCAGGTGCAGGATCAATGATATGTGAGTGCTGTACTATTTATAGTGAATCTCAGAATACAGAAATACTGTGTCCAATGAATGTTAGGTTGGGAAAAAGCGTGAATAATGAAATATATCCCTATAGTCAAATGAAGGGAGCTGACACAAGCCACTTTTGAAATCTGTACCTTATTATTATGTTTTCAGTGTTTAACACGAGTTAAAGAGGAAGTTTAAAAATAAAACAGCACGTCATGTGTGAAGCTTTTACTCTTAGTGTTCTTTTGATATTTTATTTTTCTCCTTTACACTGGTTTTATTCTCAAATTAGACTTTTAGTTTCATTAATTTCTCAATCTTTTCAGAAAGAGGAGGCTTGTATTGTGTGTTGCGGCACACTAAAATGAAGTCATTTATATATTTTATGACTTTCCGCACTTTGGTTCAATCTAGCTTTAAACCTCAAACTTTGCATAAAAGTGTAAAATTCACCCTATCGAGCCTGAGTAGTTTAAAACTGGGCATATTTTTCAGAGTAAAAGTGTTCTCATTGCCAAAGAAGCACTTTATTTTGATAACTATTAAAAGTAATTAAAGCACTGAAACCAGACTGAATAAAAATATAACTGAGGCCTTGCCCTTTTTTAAAATTTCTCTTTATATACTTCAGTATTTCTTAAGTGGAAAATAATTACGGTTAAAGTGAAAAATGAATTGTATCCGTGTCTATTATTATTTTAAAGTAGTGGCAGAAATAATAAAGAAAAGCAATCGTGGTTCCACCCACAGCACACAGAGGAAATGTGTGTTTGTAATTTGATTGTCCTTTGATGAGCTTCTGCTTTAAAAAACAGGATAAGAAGAAAGGTTTGAAGTGGTTACTGCCTCTAACCTCTATTTTTTTTTTTTGAATGAGAGACTGAAGCAGGGATTTAAAATAGCTTTTAATATTTAGGAAACACATACATACACACACATGGAAGAAGCTAATGAACCCTCAGGCTGCTTCCAGGGAAGCAGCCTTATCTTATCTTCAAACACAAAGAAGTCAGACTTAAGTGCTCATCCAAGGTTGTTGCTATATTTTATTTACTTTAATAGAAAGCATGTATGTTCAATTCACAAAGCTAACAACACTGTTCATTGTTAGTTGAACAATAGGTGAAACACCATCGCTGGATCTGTTCACGTTTCACAGAAGTAGCTTTTGTCAGACAAAATTGAGTTTGATGATTGTCCAACTTGTCTTGAGGACATAATGAAGGATGAGACGCCTGAAACAGACTGATAAAAGCTCTATGATCGTTTTTATATTCACTTGTTCCCTCAAGCTTGATTTAATCTTAATAGGATCTGAATGACGTTATTAAAAGCACTTGTTCTTTTATCTAATGAGTTACAGCAGCGTTGTACAGAGAGCCTTTACAAATTTGATTAATTGTCAGAAAAGGTTGGCATGCCAAGTTTCCTCTTTTATCAAAGGTAAAAGATGGATTAAAAATAAGAACAAGTTTGATTAGTTTTGTTATCTGCGGGTTTACATTGAAGCGGTTTAGAAAAGTATTTGCCCTCTTATAGATTCCTTCTGTTTTTTTGTCATGTGACACGAATCAGACCAAACAAAATTTGTTATCAGACAAATATTACCCAGTAAATACAGAACACATGTAAATGATGATTAAAGCAGAATTGCTTTAATTTAGACACATCAGAAGGTTTTAAAACCTGTTTAAGGTCAAACATGTGACTCTGACCCTTCAATTTGTTTTTGATCTCGTTCAAAGATGGACTTTCAGATCATTTACCTGCTGTATCATCCAGAAGTTGAGTCTGAGGTCACAAACAGATGAACAGACAGAGTGATGCCCCAGACCATCACACTACCACCACCATGTTAGACTGTCTGTAGGATTTTAACTCCAGAAGTATCACACAGCTTCCAAAAGTTCCACTTTTGTCATGTCAGTTTAAAGAATATTTTCTAAAAACTCTTGAGGATCATCAAGAAGCTTTTGGGCAAATGTGAAATCGGTCTTCATGGTCTTTTTAATCAGCAGTTGTTTTTAACTTCAGAGCTCTAACAGTTGCTTTCTTATTGTTAAATCATGAACACCAGCCTTAACTGATGTGAACAAGACCTGCAGATCTCTAGATGTTCTGGGTGAGTCGATTCTGCACTAAATTAAGTTGGAGAGCCACTCATGGGTTCCACATTAGTTGGATGAGAACTCTCACTGTGATTTTCTGATTTCCAAATATTTGGAAACAGCTTTTTAACCCTTTCCAGACTGACAGATGTCAATAACTTCTTTTTTCACGTGTTCTTCAACCTGTCATATAGGGTTATGTTGGTTTGGATTGCATTTTGGCCTTTAAACAAATAAAATCATCACGTAAAAACAGCATTTTATATTTATTTGTTGTCCAAAAAGAACAAAAATAAAGGGTAAAGACTTTTTCACAGCCCCTTATATTGCATTTGCAATATAAGGGGCTGTGAAAAAGTCTCCACATTATCAGATTAGTCAAAAAATGCAAAACAACTTAGTGAAAATATCTTTAAATAGGATTTTTATCAGGCCGTTATGAGCCATCATGTTAACCTTACAGTTAAAAACATTCAATCAGTCTATAAAAGTCTGAAAATGTCATCAATAGATGTGCAAAAATGTTTTTTTAAATAAAATTTTAAACTCATGCATTGAATAGTTATTCCAGCAGAAATATTTTGCTATTCTTGCTGGAATCTCCCAGGCTGCTATAAAATCGCTGCTGCTATTTGTGCTTTCAGCGAATCACAAAATCTCATGTAAATCAGCATGTAATGTGACAGTGGTAATGTAAAGGTAATTAAAATGTGTTTACATGAACTGTTATGAAATCCTTGAGACTGGAGTTTCTTTAAAACATCAACAATCCCCGTTGGACTTGGAACCTCTCGGACTAGCCGTTAGCTAATCACCATTTCTCAGTTTTCCACAGCAGGTGAGATACTGATTAACATACATAAAGTATCTTGTGGCTTATATCCCTGTAAGAAACGTTGCTCACCTGCTGCAGTCACCACATACCTTTGCTTCCACCAAAACACGAGTCACTTGAAGGATTTTTTCTGTATTCTGACATTGATCATGCACAAAACCATCCCAGACATCCTTTCATTTAATAATTTTGTCTCAAAGTCATAATGGAACATACACCAATATTTATAATGGCTTGAGTCCAAATGTCCCATCTGAAATAAGAATCTCACAAATGAATAAAAACATGACATTGTAAGCTCCATCAGTGGATTGCATGACAAATTTATATAAGTCAAACAATTTAACCTCCACAGCCATAAAACCACATCAAAATGAAAAGATATAAATCTTGTTTTTACAATGTACAATACTGTGCAAAAGTTTTAGGCAGCTGTAACAAAATGCTGCATAATAAGATGATTTCACTGTTATAAATTACAATTTTTTATTTTTATCTATCTGAAAAATGTGAATTGCATCAATATGTGTTGTGAACATCAGTTTCCTTCTAAACAGATTTGGTTATTCGTGCATGAAGCCTGAGATTTTTTGGGGGCTGTAGTGGTTTTGAACATGAAATGAGTTACTCTGCATGGCTTCAAAGACTTTATGAGAGAGGGAGCAGCAAGGCTGGTGTTGAGTTTTATGAAGACCCAGCAGCTTCAGACATTTCAGTCATTTATTCACACTTTAGCCTTCAGTTACTGTCAGTTTACAAGTGCATGGAATTGAAATTTTTTTGCGACAGTATACATGTGCCATTGCTGTGAATTCCGGTGCCTTGGAGTTAACAAAGATATGGTGGCCGCACACGCAGCTATATACATACACACCGTCATTTGCTAGTTTCAAATGTCCCAAGGACTCATGATGAATCACTTTAAATCATGAGTGCTTTCATTTCTGCAGCTTCTCTCATCCTTTCAGTCTCCTCAGCATTCTCACTCGGCTTTTCTCTAAATGATCTCTCCGTTTTCTTCTCTTCTTTTATTCTTTTGTCTGCTTCCATCAGTTTTTTCTTTGCTCCATTGGTCTTATTGTTATACAAGTCTTGTTAACAACAGTCTGTTTCTCATACTCCTTCATTACCAACCTCCTTCTTTTCCGTAATAGGAACAAAAATAGCCATTTAACAGAAGAGAGCACGCCCAGAGGGGTGCTCTGCATGCTAAACACACATGAGCGATGCTCTAAAATGGTGTGGAATACGACATATAATTATATAGACTCTAGTGACAACAGTTGTATACATAAATATACATCATATTTTCTTTTTTACAAGGTTTTCATCTGTGGAAGGGTATGCAAACTAAACTCCTGTATGTAAACATGTGTTGCACTGAACTCCATAACATACGAGACATCATGCATGTCACGCTTCATGTTCCTGTCCTCTTTCAGCTTTACATATTAATACACAATAAAAAGGATTTGATCTTAACAAGGTTCAAATGTACAAAAACAGCTGATTTTCACTTTGTTGTTATTTATCAAACAGATACAATGAAAAACATTGAAAATCTTTGAGTGGAAAACTCATCTAACAGCTGTAGAACCAACTTTAGCAGCAATGACTTGAAATAATCATTTTCTTTTTGAATTTTCAGTTTGTTATGGAGGAATGTTGTCACAGTTTTTAAGAGACTGCTTCAGTATTTTAATCAGGTTCAGATCAGGACCTGATTTGGATCATTGCAGCATTTTAGTTCTTTTTTTTTTTTAGATCTTTCTGTTTAAAAGTTTTTAGTGCTTTTATTTCATCATTAGATGTCAGACAGATTAGGCTATAAAATATTTTGGCATAAAGACGAGTTCTTGGTTGACGCATTGACTGCAAGGTGCCCAAATCATCAGCCCTCCACCACTGTGCTGTCAAATGGAGCAAAGTGTTTGAGTTGATGTGATGTATTTAGTTTTCATCAAACATGATGGCTCACTGAATAACTTTACTTTAGTCTCACCTGTCTAAAGAACATCATTTCAGATCAAATTAAATCAAATTAAATCCTTTTAAGCTTTTAAAAACAACTTCCATTGGTCAAAGTACTGCACATACTGATATAAAAAAACATAGCATACACAAAACAAGAAAAAAGTACATAAATAAAACCATTAAAATGATTTCATATATTAAAACACAATTATGTAAAGTGGAAATAAACTCTACTTTTTTTTTTTCTTGTCAAAAAGAAAGTATCATTTGGACAATTTCTGCATCCTGATAAATTTCTGCAGTTTCACATTAGCAGCAGTGCTGACTTTTCGAATGCCTCCGCCACTATAGGAACAACTTACATTCTGTTTTTCATGCAGGGAAGTTTACTGAGCTGACAGTCGGGGCAGCTCATTAGGTCGGGCATGTTGTTTCTCACAGTTTGAAGTTGTTTGCTTTGTTAGCAGTAAGTTCTTCCAAACTCTCCTCACTAAATAGTTTTGGACTCATGTGCTACAGTCTGCACAGTAAAATGGGTAAAGACGTTGTTTGCAAATGAAATGCAGGGAGAGTTCCATAGTTCATCCATTAATCTGATTGCAATCATGGAGACATTCAATCAGTTTTCTTCTTATTTTTTAAACAAAACAAGCTCACAGATGTTTGAACCTCCCCAGCGATCAGCAACGGCACAGACCGGCTGACACTTCTGTCGCTTAAACCCTGCACTCTGGGGGCCAAAATGTTGCACTTTGAATGTTCCTGTGCCTCTGTTTGACAGATTAAATGGAGGCGGGACCTCTGGAGTAAAAAGTGTGAGTGTAAAGAACAAGCAGGACATTCTGAGGTCTTAAAATGAGACAGAAGGGCTCAAAGGCCAGAGCTGAAACATTAGATTTTACTGCACTGGAAAATAAGCTCATCTGCAGCTGAGCTGTGCATTAGAGAGAAGTTAGTCAACCATCTTCTCATTTACAGCTTCGGCCAACACAAGGAACCAGACCAGTCAAGAGTGAAATGACTACATTAGGTGAGATTGGTGTACAATAAATACATAAACACTGTCAAAATCAAACCAATCAGGTGCAAAAACAAAAAATCACAAACATATTTCAGTCAGTAGTTATTCTCAGCTTCATGTTCTGATTATATCTAGAGTAGATCTCCTACTCTCAATTTTATTCTTAATTTGAAAACTCGAGACTGTACATTATTGTTGACCTGTAAATGTCTGCCCATGCATCATGAAGTATGAAGAGAATAAGAAAAACTCTGCAAACTTCTTTGTTTCAGTCGTTCTGCTGTGTTCATATTGACTTTCTCATTAAGCAGTGATAAGATCCCAAATATAGGATTGATCTGAGCCGGGTGGATGCAAACTGAGCATGATTACAAAAGTAACTGAGGAAAAATTACGAACGGTATATAATAAATAAGCTCTCAGAACGACTTTCAGTCTGATAAGAACAAAACAGAAACTAGGCCAAAATAATAAAGGAGCAGTGAAGAACAACTAAAGATAAGGCAGTTGGCAACATGAAGACATACTAACCACGATGAAAAAACAGTATATGGACTTTCAAAATAAATTCTTAGAAGGGAAAATGTGTCTGAAAGTTATCAGAAGCAGAAGAAAACAAAACAAATAAAAGATTTTGGAATAATGAACAAAGAAAGAGAAAAAGACTAAACTAAACCCCAGAGCTTGACAGGTGGCATCACTGTGGCCTGAGATGAGGGACCTCCTCTCCAGAGGAGGCTTGTCCCGTACGCTGGTGTGTATCGTTGCTGTGATCAACCTCCAAAGCTCCAAATCCAAAGGAAACAAAGCAGATTTGTTCTGCAAAGAAGCTGCAGTCACTCCCCACAACAAGCTCTGTCGTCCTGCTGGTGCAGCTTCTATGTTGCGTTTGCAACTTTTTCCAACAGGTTAGAAACTTCTGTTACAATGAAGAGATATACAGCACTGTGCATAAGTTTTAAACCACCCTTAACATCTTTTGACCAAGGAAAAACTCTAATGGAGTTGATATTGATCAAGACCATTTTATATGATTACAAGAAATTCTGTGCCATTGGAAGAAAAATGAAAAGAAATGAAGGACAACAAGAAGAAGACTGCTTTATACAGTACCATTTGTCAAAGCCATGCCCACTTGAATCCCAGGACTCACTTTTCTTTTCTTATTTTTTTCTCTGCAGCACATTGATTTCCTAGCCGGAGGGTATTTCTTTCATCCTTCAGTAAAATCAGTGATTGCTGTAGATCTCGGGCACTTTTTCATTGGAAGTGCACCGCTTATTGTCTGAAGTAGCAGGAGTAGAACTCTCACCTCGCTCAGTCATCTAAAGCTAAACTAGACTCAAGTCAAAAATAGCACCATCACCATCACAACAGTCTGTGCAAGTGTGAAGGTGCTGCTATAGATGTGAAAATGAAATACTAACCTGGTCGTATAATTTGAACCCTTACAAGAGGCTCACAGTGTGTGAGAATTCAAATTTTATATATATACTCAGGGAAAAGGCAGCGAACTGAATTTGCTGATTTATCTTGATTCTCATTAAAGAACGTAGTAAAGCTCTCACAACATATTAAAATAAATATTGTCTCTGCTTTTTTAACCTCACTGCCAAAACATTTTGGCAGATTCAGCACTTTGATGGATGGATCTGCTTTTCAGACAAATCAGGTTTTGTATCTTCTTTGAAGCTGCAGTACTGCAGGCATCAGTGCAGCCTTTCCTGTTGTGCCACTCTGGCAGTGCACAGGCCCACAGATAAGACCTAGTAATATATTAACAGATGTTTTTTAGACTGGTATTCAGTGTATCTGCACTCTTTACTGGCACAGCTTAGCCCCAAAAAGCAGAGTTGCACTTTGATTCAGTCTGTTCTCGGTGTCTCTGTAGAGTCTCCTGATACCAAAGATAATTAATTCTTTTCATCATGGTTTCTGCACACCTCACTAATATTTCAAATATTCTCTTTCACCGGTTTTGGTAATTTACTTTTATAATCAACATTTTTTTTAAGACAGGTCGATTCCTCCTATCCTCCTGCACACACACTCTTTGCTAGCTGCCGGTGGGTATGTGATTAGGTTTGAATATCTGCAGGTGTAAAATCCCTTTGCATGGAATATATTAAACTTTTTCATCCCATAATTAAAAAACCCCGACAGAACAACAAAGTGCTGAAATAATCACATTTCAAGGTAAATATGACGGGATTTGTCCAGTTATATTTGTCCAAATTTCTTTTTAGACAACTTCACCTTGAGCTTGTTTACCCTGCATGGATGCTACAAAAAGTTATTATGTGATCATTTGAAGCAGGCAGTTCCTGTTTTCTGAGCACCACACAGGCTTATAAAAGCAGAGCACAGTGACGCACACATGGACACACAAATCTTACATCTGCTTTTTCATTTTAAGCTAGAAACAAACCCTCATTCCTTCTGTTGTGCTGTGAGGTTAGAGTCACAAGTGTGTTTGCCGAGATCATGCAAACTTACAGAAACATCTATTCAGTCAAGATTTGAACCAGAGACGTTCTTGTTTAAACAACCTTTTACAAATCAGGAGTTTTATATTTGGAACTAGTTAAAACAAGAAATACTGTAACAGATTCACATTTAATGCACTTTGGTTACATTTATAAGTTAAGAGGTTTATATTTTTACATTTTTTCCAACAGCAAGATCTTTTGAAGATACATTTAGCTGAGTCTTTAAAACATTACCTGATTGCTCCACACAGCTACATTTGATTATATATTTGACATACTGTATGATCCATGCAACAGATTAGGTCATTTAAATTCTCATTTTAAATTCCTTACTAGATTCAAAGTGAGCCAAACTCTTTCTGCTGTTATCATTTAAGATTGTTCTGCTACATCTTCCTATAAAAAGGACAAAGTGGATGAGATTGTTCATGTTGACTCCTACATGTCAGAGAATGAATTGAACAAACTGAATCAGGGAGCAACTAGATGAAGTTTGACTCAACAGATTGACAAAGACTGCATTTATATACCACTTTACGTTCAACATTGTTGGACAGGTTGGGATATTTACAACTTATTTTGTAAGAGCCAATCGGAATGAAACACCAGTGCAAATGATCCACCACTGAAGGAAAAACAGCAACGATCTGCATCAAGTAAGTTACAATATCTGCCTCATGGCTTCAGCTGTGTCATCTGTCAGGAGACACCAGCTCAGGCTAACATGGTAGCAAACAGACTGAAGAGGTTGTTGGAAAACAAAGAGCCCAACTTACCCTGAAAGAAAAATCAATAAAAGAAACATGGAAGAAAAAACCCTAAGTGGAACCAGGATTGATGGCTGGTTGTAACTAATGTGGAGGACCTCAAAAGCTTATAGATCTATCTTAGAAAGAAAAGAAAACAAGATAAAAGATATGTACGGAGCTTGTCTCTCAACAGGAGTCTTTCAAACTGAAGATTGTGTTTTATAGAAAAGAAAAACGTGTAGACACCAGAACCAGCAAGGATGCATCATCTATATCATGAATAAAGTACTAAATATTCACATTGAAAATACTTGTTTATTGTTGTGCTAAAGTAGAATATATACTAACAGAATCAACTTTCTTTAATTTATCCAGTCTCTTTACATCACCTCCTCTGATGCTCTGCCCTAACACATGACTTCAGGTGTGATCACACTCTCCACTACAGACTTATTAAAGATCTACAACATCTTGATGCAAATGTTGAAGGACCTGATCTTCCTCAAGAAGTCCAGTCTGCTCTTCTTATAAACAGCGTCACTGTTGCATCACAGTTTCAGTCTGTTTTCCAGGTGAATCTTGAGGTATTTATACTTTTCACCACCTTCACTTCTTCTCCCATGATGGAAATGATGTTTGACTTGTTGCTGTTCCTCTGAAATTCACCTTTCAGTCTCTCAAGCTGTGGTCTGTTTGTCAGGTGGTCATTAATCCAGGTGATTGTGGAGGCATCCACCTGTGTCTTCTGTAGTTTCTTACACTAAAACAGGTTGAATTGTGTTAAAAGCACTGGAGAAATGTTTTGCCTGCTTCATCCAGATGACAGTGGGTTTGTTGAAGTCTGTTCAGATCATGTGGGAACTAAACAGACTCTACTCATTAATCAGCATCATTTGGACCAGCATTGCCGTGACATCACCCATTTCTCAGATTCCCAAGTAGTGCGTCAGATCTATAGCTAGACAAAAGCATAAACGTAAGCGCAAAATTTACAGAGTGGGTGTTACATAAGAACATGAAGATTAACAGCAATCACCATGTTTCAACCGCCTGTTGTTTTGGCTTCTCTGTTTGCTTTCATCTATATTAAGCTAACTCCTTCTGCTGCAACGTTTCACCAGCCGTGACACATCAGCTTTTCTCGGGCTCCAGCCTGCTGTGGCTGCTCGCCGTCTGGTAAATATAAAATTCCTGCTCCTTGCTGCGGGCTCGATCTGGTGAGGAATCTCATAAATCTGTAATTTCTGTTCTGCAAACAGTCATCGTGAAACAGCTTCTGTCCCCAGCTGTGTCCAGGAATTCCATTGTTTCTTGAGTTCATGTTAACTTCTAACTCGTAAATTGAATTAATGTTGTAAACTTCATTTATCATACTTTGCGGTTAACAATGTATTGATTCACAAAAATCTTCCAAATATGCATTTACGCAAATCTATCAACTAAACTTATTGTTTATCTTCTATTATGTGGTGTTTTATAACTGGCTGAATGAACAATCAGCCTCTGCTGTCTGTTATCTTTAGAATAAATGAGCCATTGTCCTCCTCGGGGCCTTGAAGTTTGGTGAAAGTGAGGGAGACTGTTCGGATGTAACAAATGAGGAGTTGGTATTTCAATCAGGTAGAAGTCTGAAGCTGGAGAATCTGTCCTCTGAGAACTCTCTCCTGGCTTCTAATAACGTCAAACTCCCGATCCTTTAGTCCGTCTTGACCTCTCTCACTTATGAAAAAATGACTTGTTTTTCTAGCTTTACTTTATTTTGCTCTCTTGGCTTAAACAAAAAAAAAATTCAGAAGCAGATCAAGCAGTCAGCTCATTAAACAATAAACAGATGAACTTCACGAGTGAAAACATTAAATTTATGTGTTTCACAGGATCACATCAGTTCCATGTGTGTCAAATGACAATGTGAAACGAGAGATTTTATGGTTATTTTGGTCATAATACTGGATTTTAAGACTATTTCTTTGCATAATGCAGCATAAATTGTAGAGAATCTTGATTGTGTCAGGGCCTGATTATAGAGATTTTCTGATTTCTTCTCCGTTCAGAATGAGGTTTATTACCCCACACCCAGATGGACGTGGAGGATGGACAGAAGGGTTTGCATGCATGCATTTGCATGTGTAATATTGAGCGTAAATTGTCCCTAAGACTGTTCCAACGTTTACATGTTGCTCTCACTGCAGCACATGTATAACAGGATTTAAAGCCTGAGACTGTAGATAAGCTCCTTTACCTTGTCTGATGTCAAGCCACCCCTTCACTCCAGCCTCCACCTGGTGAGGTAATGATGATGTTTCCTGACGTTTTTCACAAACCCAGCAACAGGAACCGTTTGGGTTTTTTGACCTATTTGGACCTTCTATTTCAGTTTCACAAACATCCAAATCTAAAATTTCGGCATTAATGATGGACTGTATTCTCTGATACTAAATCCTTATGACAGATTGTGGACTGTGATAAAAATGGCCCTCCAGTTCTCAGAATAGCCCCTCTGAGAGCCATTATTTAACTGAATAGCTCAGTATACTTAAAGGCAGTTGGGAGAGCTGCCCTTCATTGTTACTTCTCATACTGGTAATTGATCCACTGTGGACGTCTATTCAGTACTTCGCTCGTCTTACTGAACAGAAGCATTTTTATATTACAGACTATTTTCACACATTCGCACACTCACGTTATCCTGCTGATCTGGGGAATTTGGGATTAAGTGTCTTGCCCAATGGCTAATATGGATCATTGTAACTAATATGAAACTAACAACCTTTCTGTTGGGTGACGACTTATAATGATTATAATTAAAAGATTTGATTTATATTTCAGTTTTTGTTGAGTTTTCATTCTTCGTGTTTTTAAATTGAACTGTTTAAATAAATTACAGCACGTGTGCTTACAGAAAACCAAATGATGATAATAATAAATTAATTAATGTGCAGTTTTTAAGTTTTAATCTTTAGATGACTTCATGTTACATTCACTCATATATATCTGAAATATACCAAACTGATCTGAAAATATTCTAAATCTTCTTTGCAAGATCAAGGGGGACTCCCCTTTTTAGGGTTAGGGGTTAGGTTTATAGGTATGATGTGAATAGAGTTTTAGTTAGTCTTAGGGTTAGTTATAGATCAGTAATGGTTAAGGTTAGGAAAAGGGTTTAGGTTAGGTATAAATCTAGTTACTAAAATCAATGGAAGTCAATGGACGGTCCCCATAACCCTAAAAAGGGGAGTCCCCCTCATGGGGACCAGGCTTCGGTCCCCACAAGAACCCTTGGACCCCAGAAAGATAATAAAGGTCAGGAAACTGGTCCTCAGGAGGTCAGAAATACAAACCCACACACACACACACACACACACACACACACACACACAAGTGTGTTTTGGTATCCTTATGGGGACCGTCCATTGACTTCCATTGATTTTAGTAACTAGATTTATACCTAACCCAAACCCTTTTACTAACCTTAACCATTACTGATCTATAACTAACCCTAAGACTAACTAAAACTCTATTCACACCATACCTATAAACCTAACCCCTAACCCTAAAAAGGGGAGTCCCCCTCATGGGGACCAGGCTTCGGTCCCCACAAGAACCCTCGGACCCCAGAAAGATAATAAAAGTCAGGAAACTGGTCCTCAGGAGGTCAGAAATACAAACCCACACACACACACACACACACACACACACACACACACACACACCCACACACACACACACACACACACACACACACACACACACACATGCACACACATGCACAGAGCTGTAAATGATCCTGCTTTTCCACAAAAGTGTTTCCTTTAACAAGCATTACATCAGAAAGAGTTCAAACTACCCAACTTTTACAACGTTTTCATCCAGGAAAACTTCATCCATATTCATTCATGACATTTCAAGTTATGTTATTTAAAAACTAACAAGCAGATGAACAAATAAATAAATGAACAAATGCCAATAAACCCAACCTTCCTGAAGGTAAAACTCTCCTATTAAAAACTGGGATCTGGCTTCTGCACACCTTCCTTATACCTGCGAGCCTGCTGGATTCTCATTCTGACTTGTTGTGAGGTTCTATAAATTGGCCACTTACAGGTTACTGATTATTCAAGGTATTCTCACTTTGACTGAAGTCTGACTCAGTCAGCAATTGGGTCAGTGAAAACTCACACACAATGTAGGACAGAGGTCCTCCTCAGCCCTGGTTCAGGGCCCACTATCCTGAAGGCTCTCAGTGTTTACCTGTTCAAACACACCTGTTTAAAATGGTTGAATTACCTTCCCAGCATGTAAACAGTTTCAGATCCTTTTGAGCAAAGAATGATTGAAACCAAAGGAGGAGCGGGATTTGAGACCCCTGGCTTTTTAGCATGTAGTGAATTTTTGGACTAAACCTGCAGTGTAGACTGTTTACTCTGATTGTTTGTCTTAAATATCTCTTCAACACTTGTGTGTATAAATTCCCATCTTTTTTTTTTTTTCCCCTTTCATAGTTAAACGTCTGTGGTTTCTTATTATAGATGCTCATTTATCTCTTTAATTCAGGCTTTACCTGCTTCAGCTCTGCAGCCCATTAGTCATCCCTCGTCTATTTTTTGGTCATTTAAAACCAGTTTGTTTATTTCAACTTCTTGTGTTTGAAGTCCATATCCGAGTCCTTTCAGAACTCACACAGTGCATACACATTTGAGCATCTGTAAATCAAAAAGTGATGTTTTACAATGTTTCACTCTAAATTTTTCATGAAAGCCTGCCAAGTGTAACTAGAAAGCTTGATTGCCTTGTTTTGCATGCACCCCGTTGCTAAGTAACAGCATCAGTTTATAGCACAGCAAGAATAATGGCAACACAAATGGACAAAACATATTCCTGTGGTGATGGAGCGGGGCTGGTTCAAATCAGTGTGTTCGGAGCTTTGACTCTTTATTTCAACACTGACAAGAACCTGCTGTTATTTTTGTAAAGTGATGTCACGGAGATGACAAAGATGAAGATAGATCTGCAAGTAACCTGAGTTTATTGGGAAATAACACAGGAAACATAGACATTAAACACATTTATATGTTGTGATCTTTCCCATAGAATTACTGAGTTCAGGTGAACATGATGAAAGTGGTCTGGAAACAATTAGGAGATCTTCATAATTCACCTGTGTCGGCCTCTAAAAATGGATTTCATTGTTTATACAGTTTATACAATGCATTATTCAAAACCCTGTAATGATATAATGTAAACAAACAATCCATAGACAGAAAGAAATATGCTTTTGTTGTAAAACCCTGAAATAATCTGTTTCACAAGACTACACAGTAAAACAGTTTCAAATCACCAGCTGCTTGTGTTTCTCGATGACATGAATAAAAATACAACAAAAATAAAGTACAGTTCAAATGTTTATACATACACAAACAGACACACACACATATATATAGCCACACATGCAATCAGTGTTGTGCAAAAGTTCTAAACCACTGCATGTGAACTGTGTAATCCTTGATACTATGAACCAACCAGAACAAAACTAGAAGGGTCAAAGTTTAGATTGGCTGCATGACTTTTGAAGAAAATAATTGAAAGTTCAACTTTGTGTTAATTTGATGTACTTTTTCTGGTTTCTGGTTTCAAACCATAACTTTTCTTGGAGATGTTGATGAGTCACTGATGTATCGCTCAGTGGAGGTGAGTGTAGTATTTTATGAACCATATTGCAGATACTGTAAACTCTCCTGCCAGAAGTAGTCATGTGTTGCTTTTTCAACCGTCTTTGCAAGTTAATTCTTTGTTATTTGAAATTATTTGGTTTCTCTGAGCCCTGCGATGGACTGGTGACCTGTCCAGGGTGGCCCCCGCCTCTCGCCCTGTGACCGCTGGAGATAGACACCAGCTCCCTGCTGGATGGATGGATGGATGGATGGATGGATGGATGGATGGATGGATGGATGGATGGATGGATGGATGGATGGATGGATGGATGGATGGATGGATGGATACATGGATGGATGGTTTGGATGGATGGATGGATGGATACATGGATGGATACATGGATGGATGGATGGATGCATGGATGGATGGATGGATGGATGGATGGATGGATGGATGCATGGATGGATGGATGGATGGATGGATGGATGGATGGATGGATGGATGGATGGATGGATGGATGGATGGATGGATACATGGATGGATACATGGATGGATGGATGGATGGATGGATGGATGGATGGATGGATGGATGGATGGATGGATGGATGGATGGATGGATGGATGGATGGATGGATACATGGATGGATAGATGGATGGATGGATGGATGGATGGATGGATGGATGGATGGATGGATGGATGGATGGATGGATGGATGGATGGATGGATGGATGGATGGATGGATGGATGGATGGATGGATGGATGGATGGATGGATGGATACATGGATGGATGGTTTGGATGGATGGATGGATACATGGATGGATACATGGATGGATACATGGATGGATACATGGATGGATGGATGGATGGATGGATGGATGGATGGATGGATGGATGGATGGATGGATGGATGGATGGATGGATGGATGGATGGATGGATGGATGGATGGATGGATGGATGGATGGATGGATGGATGGATGGATGGATGGATGGATGGATGGATGGATGGATGGATGGATGGATGGATGGATGGATGGATGGATGGATGGACGGATGGTTTCTCTGAATCAGTATTTGAGGCGCGTCTGGTTTCGAGGTTGGTACGCATTTGTCTATACATGCAAATATGTACAGCTATAAATGATTAAACATAATGAAGCTGTTCATCTTAATGAAAACTAACAGACACAATAACTGAAACACTCAGAGACTGATAGGCTGAGTAATGTTTAATGGGCAGGTCTCTTTCATCAAAGGTCACAGAAAATGCTGGCGAGTCACCAGGAAAGATCTTCACAGGAGGTAAATAACTTTTAAACAGTTTTCTCTAAAAAAAATAATTACTGATTACTTGAGGAGTTTTTGGCCACGAATCACTGATTATACTTCAACGGTCTGGTGTTAAGTAGCGGAAGAAATTCAGAGGATAAACCAGAGAACTTGAGTTTAAGTCTGTGACAAACCAGCAGGCCCCGCTCTGATCGACAGATCAGAGCTCGTCTACGGAGGAGCAAAAAAAAAGAAATAAAGACAAAAAGGAAAAAGGAGAGAGGATAGAATAAAGAGCAGAACCTGAAGCAGTATCCCCCAAAACATTGGTTGGTGAAAAGAGTAATGTATATTTAGCACAAAATGTTTTATTTGTTCGGCATTGGAACTTTGAGAATTTTACCCTTTTACCTTTAAAAATAAACCACTTTTTACACTCATCTTTAAGGATCTCTGGTGAATATCAGCTGTAGTTGGAAACTGGCTTTACAAAGTGCATAAAAATAAACAGAAACAAAATCATTCACTGATTTAAAAAGAAAAAGTCAAAGTTTTCACACACAGCCAATCACTGACTTTTGCTTCATTCTGGTGACACCTAATAATTTAATTATATGTGCTTTTCATTACAATTTTCAAGGAACCAGACTTTGTTGTAATTTTTCGAAATCAGTTTTATTTTGGAAATTTCTTTTCTTTGAACTTTGGCTGATTTTCGACTCATTTTCCATCCAGTTCTTGTGCTTCACCCTGCCTGTGTAACAAAGTCTCCTTATCTCAACTCAATTTGCACTTTTTCTCTTTGACACGTGTGTAATCACACCTGTTGAAAAATTATGGCCTGTGTTTGAACAGTAGAGGAAGTATGAGTTGACATTTCATTAGAGAAGGTCTCATGTAACATCTCATGCTGTTCCTTTCAAACTTAAAGTTGTTTAAATCAAACGGCGTTATGCTGAAGTAGACTGATGATCAATGAACCTACTGCTGGCTGGTTAAAGAAAAGTATTAGTCAGAATAAAGGTCACTCAAACATGCAGGGACATCTACACAAAACTGAAGCATACATGCTAATAACCTTCAAAAACATATGAAAAAAAGAAAAATCACATCAAACAACAAGAACATTTTAACACCTAATGCACGGTGAAGGCACCGAGTGTGTAACAACTGAATCTGTGAGTCATAAAAACATCCGGCTGAGTTGTCTTGGAGACCACGACTATGATTGAGTTTCATGATACCAACACCTGTAAAAACCTGGAGCCTGTTTTCAACATCTGTCATTTTTAGGTGTCTTAAATCACAACTTATCTCCGTGTAACCTGGTTTCTTCTTTAAACCATATAGGGAGTTTGCATTTTTTTAAAGAGTCCATTTCATACAAATTTCAGGACTTTGTGGTTATTTCTTAAGTATTAACCAGTAATATGAAACATTTTATATCTAAAAAAACGTCAGTAAACACTGATTAACAGACATTTCAATCTGTCTGCATTAAAATTCGGGTGGTTCTGGCTCCTTCCGTCAGGCTGCTTCATCAGCAGTTCATTGTTTGAATATGCTGGACTCTGATTGGCTAACAAACTAGCCTATGAGAGCAAGTTATACTGTTTCCTGCCCCGCTGTGCATGGCAACGTCAGACGTTGTGTCTTTCAGTTTGTTACGTCTTATGCTAACAGCTTTTAGCCAGCAGCATGCTAGGCGTGGTTTCAACTGCGGGAGCTGCTTAATACTAACGAACAAAAGAGTTTTGATGAAACAGATACAGGCCGTTCTGACTCGGGAGAAATCGGGTTTTATCGCCACTTGTGTAGTTTGAGAGATTAAAACTAAAAGATAAGTTGTTGACCTGTTTTCACACCCACTATGAAGGTAAGAACACCTGTGAAGCTAAAATATTCAACAGAAACCTCAGAAAAAATGTTTTTTAATCCTCTTTAAATAAAACACCCTGGATCTGCCTTCAAAAGTTAATTTCAGTTTAAAACATTATTCAATTCTGAAATATTGTTGGATATTAATCCATTTTTATTCATAAGGTTAAACAGAGAATTTGCGTCGTAATCCAACCTTCTATTTATACAATTTCTGGGCATATTTTGAAGACGTGATGGTAAATTTATTTATTTCAGAGACCATGTCAGATGCACCAGATCTGAAAGTAAACATCACATTAGAAGATAAGTGGTTAAATTTACTAGGACAACTACATTAATGCAATATTCCTGCTCTGCAGGTGATCTGTTTACAGTGGGGTGAGTCGTGGAGATGTACAGAGTCAGTAATGAAAAGTATAAATTATCATAAGATCAGAAAAGGATAAACCTGATAATCATGTGCAGAACAGTTTTTAAACAACACATGCAAATCTTGGTTCTTAAAACGTGTCATCAAATAATTCTATAAGTCTAAAACTAACCGTCCTCATCACTTTAAACCAACTATTTAATTTCTAATTCTGTCCTTAGATTACTGATACAACACACTGTACTTTATACTACAGAATCTTTGACTGCTGATGTAATAAACGAGTGGAAAACATTACAACTTTCACTATTTCTCAGTTTTGAAGCAACATGTAGGACAGTTCTGTGACATTCTGTGTTTTTAAAGGTTTATTGTTAACAGAGTAGTTGTTCTCCACCCCCACCAGACACAGACCACAGTAACTGTAATCAGGATGGGACAGATTAATATGGCAACAGAATCCGTTAAGTGTTTACTTGAATTGATATACTCTGTATCACTCTGTGCAGGAGAGGAAGGTGGAAGTGATCCAGCGTCAGAAGACTGGAGGATGATGTCAGAGAGTATGAATATGGTTCTCTTGTAGGCAGGTGTAACAGACATGAGTGAGAATCATGAGAGGGCAGTAACTGGAGTGATCAGGGTTTAGGATGTTTGGAGAAATAAACAGGAAACAGAGATTAACAGTGATGTTAGTGACATGTTCCATTAAACAGTCCTAGACAATGTATTAAATAATCCCATGGTCCACCACCACCAATATCCACAATCCAACAATCAATATCAGGAAAACAGGCAATCGGTCAGAACTTCTGTCAGCTTTTACTTTGACAGTCTTGACAGACTTGTTGGCAACCTGCTGGAGACGTCATCACAAAATAGAAAAGTCCATAACAATCAAACCAAAATCAGATCCTCTAAATGCAAAGACACAGGAAGAGACATGGTGATCAGGTAATCAGGACAATGTTCGATACCTTCAATGAGAGAAGACAGGTACTGTGATATAAACAAGACAGGGTGCTGAAACGTTCTAGACAAACAATTTGGTGTAGACAGAAAGGCTGCTCACGGCTTATAAAAGGGTGGAGACAGGTGAGTAACACCAGGGAAATCAGCTGTGAACAGGTGAGGAGCGTATTCCATCATGACAGCACGGAACCAGAAAGGTGAAAACGTGACATGATCAGACCTGATTCATGACTAATGATTGTTAAAGTGGAGGTCTGGGACCTGATCATGGCTCACAAATCAAGTTGAGGCTCTTACTGTCAGATAATCTCCAAAAAACTGACAGCACTGAAGAATAATTCCAGCTGATACTTTTGTTATAAAACAATAATCAGGAACAGATGTGTGATATTAATTTAAGGTTATAGTGTTTTTCATGCACTCATTCTTTAAGCATTTTGCAGCATTTGTAAAGGTCGGCCAGTGATATTACAAGGTTACAAGCCTTTGATGTTGTTATTTTGGGGGTCATAAACTGAAAAATTCAAGAACCACTGAGTTTAAAAACCTGCTATCGCCCAAATTTACAAAGATTTATTTGTATTTGTTTGTGTGTGAAAGGTCAGCTTCTTATTGGATGTGCCCAGGTGACGTCACAGAGCGCTGCGTCAAAGTTTAAATACATTTAACTTGAGTGCAGTGTGCAGGGCTCGACCATCGCTCGGCCGCTGTTCACCACACATGCATGAATCAGTTTAGACAGGTAGACTGCACCTGTCACTTTCCGTTAAAAAAACCCTCCAACAAAAGCTGGAATAAAATCGAAAATGAAAAGCAAATAATGAAGTAATACGAGAACTGTTTGTCCTCCATTTGCTCACAAGAATTTTAGCTAATAATAATAATGATACTATTATTATCACGTAGGTGGAAGCACATTGATGTTCATTGTCTTTCAGGCTGTTTTGGTTTTATTGTTTCAGATAATCTATTTTTAAAACACAAAGCAGGAACTCAATTCGTTCATTTTACTGAACTATCAGCACATTGTCAGTCCGAGAACTCAATTCAAAACATTTTTATCCAAATCTGACAAAAGTTTAAAACCAAATAAGCAGTTCTTTGTGTTTTAATGTGCATTCACCTCCCAATGTTCTCTAAACTAATGGTTTCATCATTTAATGCTCATTAAAGAAGACTCATTGTCTTTGTGGGGAACGTAACCATGGCAACTGCATCTTCTTTACTCAATTAACTACTACTTATAAAATTTCAAGAGTTGTACTGAGGTCTGCTTTAAAGAAGGGAAACACACATGTGAAAATGTTGATTGATCTGTCTGAGACTCAAAAGGATCTCGTACGCTGAAATCTGTCCTTCACACACCAACACACACGTCCTCCCTCGTGTAACTTGTCAGCCTTTATTATACTAGTGCCGTAGCAGCCAAAGCAATCAGATCTGCAAAGGTCACAAGGAAAAGAGTTCGTTTCACCTCAGATCACGAAACACCTGAAGAGATTTATTATGCCTCGCTGATTGCAGTGGATAGTCACTGAGAGTCAATGTTTAGGGTGTTTCTGTAAGACCGAGTGGAAGGAAAGGATCTACAGAATTTAGGTGCACTCGCCTCACTGTTTGTGTAGGCCCTTCGTTTTAACTTATTAAAGTTTGAGGGTATTTGTTTCTGCGTGACTCCATACACAGTATTCCAGTCAGGTAGAGGTCTGGATTTTCACTGGACTGTTGCAACATGTTGGTTCTTTCTTTTTCAGACTTCCTGTTGTAGATCTGTTTCTGTGTTTTTAATCATTTTTTTGTTGCTCAACCCAGTGTTAGCCAAGTTTTAGCTGTCAGACAGATGGTCTCATATTCCACTCTGGAATACTGCGGCATACAGATGAGTTCATGGTCGACTCACTGACTGCAAAGTGTTCAGGTCCTGTGGCTGCAGAACCAGCCTGGGTCTTCAGTCCGCCACCGCCACACTGACAGGAGTTATGAGATGATATGCTGATGATATCTAAAATAACAACTGGACTTATGATTGTTTGAAAATGACCTTTAACCCGTCTTAGTTTGATATCCAGCAACAGTTGCTTCTCACAGGTTAATGCTGATGTATTTCCTGTATTACATTGTGTTAACCTGTATGCTAACTCATGATTTCACACTTACTAATGATCAGTTAATCAGCTGTATACACTAACTACATAAAGTCCTATTAAAGCACAAAGGGTTTGTTGTTTTTACACAACGCTCCTTAATTTGTGCTTTTTCCACACTATATAAACTACGTTATATGAGTTGTTTTTATCTGAGGCAAATCCAATCCAAGATCTGGTTAAACCAACACATTTTCAAATGATTATTTTTCTGATCTCTTGGAGGTTCTACATTTGACACAGAAAAAAAACGTTGTAATATTGTGGTTGTTCCACAGCTAACAGATATAAAAGATATCAAAGATTAATTACTACAATAAAAATATTTGAAGATAAGCTAAACAGGTAAAATGAGACATTAATCTCTGTAGAATCTGTGATAAGACATAAACCTGCAACATCAAGTCTTTCCAGCCTTTCTTACATGTTCAAGAACAAAAAAAACAACCAATAATCAAAAACACACTTTGTGTCATCACGTCAGTGTGTTTACTTGATCACGAGGCTTCAACAGAAAGTTTTGCAGAATCCAGTGAGAGCAGAACAAGTGAGGTTAATAACGTTGGCTTCACCAAACTCACCAAACGAGGTAACAGGAAACTTTTTACTTCCTTCTGCACCTGCTCATTTGTACAGACTTAACACCTGTGTGTGGGAGAGCATGCATGCTATCAGAACAAAGGCAGACGGGAAACAGAAACGCCTTCAATCTTCATGATACGCATGTCTGAACACATGAGCACACACACACTTGATTACACTCTCTCTGGGCTCAATTCCCACCCAAGAAATCTCTCCAGCCTGCACCCACCCATCAATCATACGGCTCTCATCCATGACACGTTTGGAGGAACTCCTTCAGTCCTACTGACCTTTCCTGAGTGATTTTAGCGCTCAGTGTTGATTTTTGTCTCTTTTTTTTTCTTCTTGAGTCTTTGATTGCTCCTTTCCTGCTGCAGTCTTCATGGCAACATCTTCTTTTTGCTGTTGTTTGAGTAAAAACATGTTTAAAGATTTTGCTTTGAATCACAGAACACAATCTTAGGAGCCTCAGATCAATGTGTTCGAGAAAAGATGTAATGAAATCATTTGTGACGTTCCAACAGAAAACCTCCGTTACTGATAAAATTAAAAAATAAACTATCAAAAAACATTTATCCATCATAAGCAATAAATTCCTGGTAACAAGAAGCTTGAAAACCACAAGCCATAAGCAGCTAATAACCTTTTTTTACACATGAAACTTTTGAGGATAATAACTTTTATGTATCCTCCATTTATTAGTGTAAGTACCAGTAAAATTACAAGGTGAAACTGCAGCATCAGCACTCAGTGTTCACACACAACTGCACTTTTTTTATATTTTATTCCCACCGACTCGCTAGCATCAGTTCAGCCATCGTGCCTCCTTCATCTTCTCCAACCAGTTACATTTATTGTCTTTCTGTTCACCTGACTTACCTGCATCAGCAGTGCTTTGATGCCTCATATTGTTGAGTAATCGAACCACACTGCAGTTAAAATGCATCGGTGCATTTGGTCATATAGCACCTGATGGGACTCATACAGCGTGGTTACGACCTTCTACACACACACGAAGTGTCACAAACAGCAGCGCACACAAATCTCTGTGTTTCATAACAGAAGCAAGGACTCCTAGTGGAATGCTGTGGGATAAATTCATGACTGGGAGGAAGAAAAGAGGGAGTGGACTAGAGAGCCGGCACAAAGCAGACCTGAGCAGAACTGGATTTGGAGACCCACTTTAGTCTTCAAGCCAAAGACTCCCTCTCAATGTCTGCTGGAGATGGGCATGTGCTCTAAACAGGAGCAAGAGGGTAAAGAACATGGATGATGTTTAACTTACAGTGGGGCAAAGAAGTATTTAGTCAGCCACCAATTGTGTAAGTTCTCCCACTTAAAAAAATCAGAGAGGCCTGTAATTTTCATCATAGGTATACCTCAACTATGAGAGACAAAATGAGGAAAAAAAATCCAGAAAATCACATTGTCTGATTTTTAAAGAATTTATTTGCAAATTATGGTGGAAAATAAGTATTTGGTCAATAACAAAAGTTAATCTCAATACTTTGTTATATAGCCTTTGTTGGCAATGACAGAGGTCAAACGTTTTCTGTAAGTCTTCATANTATATTTTCTAGAGGAAAAGGGGTTTAACCTTTTAACTTTAAACAAGTTTCTACAGCACTTTTTAGTTACATTCTTGAGGTTAAAGGTTAAAACTTAACAGAGAGTGAACCTGGTCTGGCAGGAGGCCAGCTGGAGCCTGATGGGGGAGGAGATCGTCTTCTGGTCCATACAGGCCACATGTTGATGTATCCTTGGGCAAGATACTGAACCCTGAAACTGCCTCCGGGTGCCGCTCAGACAGCTGCCCTCTGCTCCTCACAGATGGGTCAAATGCTGAGGAATAATTTTCACAACAGAATCAATTAATCAATTAACGATATTCTTTGATTTCCTCCTTTGAGTAAATATGTATTTCAAGAAAAACTTCTGCTGTTTGGTAACTGCAGGCTGAAGAAGGACAATAGGATGTGTCCTTATCTTATATGCGGGTTTGGACAGCACTTTAATACAGCTGCAGTATTTACAAGAAGTCATGGAAGAATCAGTGTTAATCGTTGAGTTCTCTGCAAACAGTTACAGTGGGGTTGAAATAAAACCCAAGCTCAGAGATAAGCAGTATAAGTGATTCAATTAATAATACTAAATTATCAGTCGGTGGTAAATAGAGATGAAAGGGTGCTGCCACATTGAATATTTTGAGCCAGAGTCTGTGCAGCGATGTGGAGCCGAACGTCCCACCTACTCAGTTAAGCATCAGAGCATTTTTAAAGCATCAATAACTAATTACTACCAAATGTATAAAAAGTGTCAATTTGAACATAAAGCAGCAAGATAAGAAGTACACGAATGTTAACACCTGGAAAATAAAATTATCTGATATTCATTGTTTTTTTAGTGTTTTTTTTTCCAGAATCATTTTCTGTTTGTTTAGATTGATGTTTTTTTTAAAGCCACAAGGGTGCACTTATTTATTTTCAGCCTCCATGTTTTGTTCATGTTTCCAGTTAGAGTTCATGATGATGACTAATATGCCTTGTGTGAGACTTCAGGTGTTCTTGGGGGCTCCTGCTTTATGGGCTGTTAAGCTTGCACATGCACTGATTCAGATCTGCCATCAACACAAATCTGTTGCCTGTTAATTAATTATGTACATAAAGACTGATGGGAAATGTTGTGAAAACAGGAAAACATCATCTCTTCCCTGTTTTATTCACTGTTTATTATTATTTATTGGTTATTAAATGCTTTATAATAACTTTAAATATCTTGAAAATTTTTTTCTATTTACTGTTCATGTACTGTATGTGCATGTATCAGCGTGCACACCCATAAACTAACATTGTTAAAGTATTCCCCGGGGCAGGAGAGCAAAGAAAATTTAGAATTAGCTATTGACTCTGTCATCCTGGATTAGAAGAGGACAGAATCACTGCACTATTGATTCTTCGCCTCATTTGATCACCAACTCTCCCTCTTTCTGCTTTACCAGCAATTTTCTTCCTCTTGTCTCTTCTGCCTTTCATCTTTTTTGCCACCACTGTGCCCACCTCTGCATTTTATGGAGCCATCATGGTTACAAAGTCCTATTGTACTGTCTTCCCCCAAAAAGCAGTAAAGGGATCACATGGACAGAGTCTATTAAGATCACATCTTTCTTAAAGAGAGTTTATAAGATGTTTTATGTTCATACTGACGACTGAATGTGATTTGTGTGAGTTTGCTTTATCTTGCAGAGATTGCTGCATCCAGTCTGACCTGAGTGGGGCGAGGTGGAGACGGTGATAAGAGCACCAGAACAAAGAAAGAGGGGACAGAGGTGGGAGGTGTGTGTGGGTGTGATGGGGTTGAAACTGAGTCAGACTATGACAGATAAAGAAAGACAGTAAAGAAAAAAGTGTTAATAGTCACTGAGTGTGGGAGATTGTGGGCCCAAGGGAAAGAAACAAGATGTGGGAGTGGACATGAATAGACAGAACACTCTTGGGGCAGAAAAGATGAAAAAAAAAAACTGAAGAAGAAGAACTAAAAACAAAGATGGTGACTGATAGAAAGGAAGTTCTTTTTCCATTCTGAAGATTAAATGTCTTCTGTTTGACCTTTTCAGACAGATTCACACCCTTTCACGTGTCAGAAGCAGTTTTTTTAAACTGCCGTCTGTGACTCCCTCGAGCATGTATTTCAAGTTTTCCGGCTCTTTTGGAAAATTCATATTTAACATGAATAAAGGGTTAAATAATGAATGAATCAATATAAAATAACTGTAATACTGTAAAGTTATTTGAAGAGATGATGGTGCCGTTAATTTGCTGTTGTAAGGCTTTGAGTGGTTGCAATACATCAAAGTGGTAAAGATAAATTTCATTTTACAGCATCTATCTGCATGCCTGCTTGTCAAAACCCACTGTGATCAGTGTGAAACTTATAATTACTTTCAGCACTTTACCTCAAGATAGAAAGAAGATGTTACTTCAAAGTGCAAAAACCGTTTAAGCTTTTGTTCTTCTGTTGTAACTTCTCTGTAAATGTACTAGTATTCTTCTTTCTCTTGACTGTCTAAGGAAAAGGTCCCCCTCCATGTGGGATTCAGTATGTTTCTACATAAGGGAGAAAGTTTTTATGAATTTCATAATGCAAATTACCATGAGATAATACATTATTTGCATCTTTAAAGCTGTAACATACTCCTATGTCTTGCATCAGTGACATCAATTTAAAATCCTTTCCTGATTAGTTTGTTCACATAATCCTCTGAGAATTATAATACAGCTGCAATCTGACCTCTTTCACTCATCATATGGTTCATCCAACCATCTTCTTCCACTTCTTCCAGAGCCTGATACATGAAACTTGATTGATGAGCTTTGCTGCCATCTGCTGGTCACATTGTGCAGTTACACAGAACGCACAACTGCATTTTCTGTCAGATCATCTAAAAACGATTATTAATTACATGTGATCGATTATATTCTTATGTTAATTATTCTGTTCAATTAAATATATAATAAAAGCTTTAATCACTTTATGAAGTATTTTGAAGTTCTGCATGTGTTTTATGTCTCTGTAAAATCTCCAAATATGTAGTTTTCAAAATATTATTTTCTTTAGTCAATACTCTTACTTTTATTACATTTGAAGAAGCGGACAGTAAATAACATCATAACATCCCCCCCCCCACCCCCAACCCCCGGTACGTTAGTCTCGCGATACTACGCGCTTATCATTCAAGTAGAAGTGGAGGGATTGTTAAGCTAATGCTGTAGCAACGGAGTTTACGCACCTCCACTAAAGTAGCTTCTGTTTACGAACAGTATTTTCAGGTAAGGCTTTGTTAAATATTCTAAGATGATAACTTTAAATTAGTAACTCAATAACGTGGCAACTAGCGTCCAGTTTTAATGTAACTTATGTTTAGCTTGTCGTCCACGGATTGAGCAAAGAAGCTAAGTGTTATTCAACTTTTAAATAATCAGTTCATTTTCATTGTACCTAAATCATATACCGACAATAGAAGGTACATTTAGGGAGGTCATTGTGTCCTGAATTACTCGTACTTGCGCATTTCTAATCGATCTTTGTCTGCATTAAGAACGTAAATATTCCGTAGCTACGTATAACATCTGACAGTTTTAGCTAAAAGCAGCTGTTTTAGTGAATAGATCAGTAAAGAGGGTTATAGTTATGTATATATTACTGCACTTGGATGAGGAGGATATTTAAGGTTTGTCTTGGCTAGCCACTAAAATCCAACCATGTTGGAGCTAAAAAAATGAAAGTATATCAGATTTTTTCTACTACTACTACCCAAAAAGATACACAACTGTAATATCATGTCACTTTATGAGAAATACATCATACAACTGTCAGAATGACCAAACCAATACATTTAAATGGATTTTCTCTGTATTTACCTGTAACAGTGTGTGGGCTAATACTTTACTACAGTACTTCAAATTACTGAATGATCTGAGCATTTAAATTTGTGATTGATGAGTGTTACTGTCTGATATTTGTGTCTTTGCTCTCTTTATCCTACTTTGAACTCTTTATTAGTGCCCAGTAGCACTAGTAACTCTTAAGATGGATTTAGAAGACGACACCACTGTGTTAACAACTTTGAGGTCCTTTAATACGTTCATCAGTCGTCCTGAACATCCACAGCGCTTAGCGGGGAGTGGTGACCTGCAGAGTCAGTACAAACACAGCATGGAGGTATACAGAAATCCTTTTTGTTACCAACATGTTCAGTAAAACCAGTATCTGACTAGTGGGCTGATGGTTTGTCCCTGTTTTAGCTTTTGGAAGCAGCAGAGAGGGTTCAAACCAAGCATCGCTATCTGCAGCTGGACCAAGAAAAGAAACAGATGGAACTGAGTCACAAACGAGCTCGTTTTGAACTAGAGAAGGTGGCTTCTGACAGCGCCCGAGACTTGGAGGTATGGAACGTGCACTTATCCTTACACAGCCATGCACCACTGTGTAAAATTATTAGTTTGGATACTTTTTAAGTTTCCTCAGTGCTCTCATATGCACTTAGCTGCGTGTATTAAATGTTACTGGGAAGTTAACCTTGTTTATTTTTTTGCAGCATGAAGTGGATCGGAACCAGGAACTTTTAAAGCAGATTAAAAAGTTGGAGGAGAGAGAGACAGAAGTGACAAAAACCGTGTCCGAGCAGAAGGAGGCAAACCGTGCTCTCCGTTTGAACCTGGAGGGTCTGAACAAGAAACTGGAGGAGCGAGACACGAAACTGAATACAGCTAACCAGGTAACGACACACAGACTCAAGTTAGTTTGTCTGACATGTCCTTTTCCTCATCTTAACTTGACTCATCTTAAAAACATATCCTTTTTCAGACAATCGTTTCTTTGAAGGATGAGATCAGAGAGCTGAGACAAGAAATTCAAACGCAAGACTCAAAAATTTCTGCCAAGACGCTGGAAAACCAACAACTACAGGAGCAATTGGATTTACAGTGCAGGTGAAGAAACACATGGAGGAACTGTCTGTCGGTAATATGTACCCAACTCTTTTATCAACTGTAGAATGACACTAATACAAAATTCCCACTGGTATCTTTATCAGGAAATATCAGGAAGTTTCACAGCTTTGTCAGAGTCTCCAAGCCGCCCAGTCTTCATGCTCAGAGCATGTAATCAAGATTAAGGTATGATGTACCTGGTTTATCTTTAAATGGAGAGTTTTCTCAGTTGCTCAGAGGAAACCCCAGGAAGTTTTTTAATTATTTTTAAAAGATTTGATGTGATTTTGAAATTCTAATTAGATTAATTCATATAAACTGCTTTTATGGGACTAAAAACAATGTTTTTTTTGTTTTTTTTACCATTTGCTTTGGCAGGACTTGGAAAGGCGTCTTGCCCTTCAGGAGCAGGATGCTGTTATTGTGAAGAACGTGAAGGCAGAGGTGGCCAGAGTTCCCGATCTGGAGAAGGAGCTCAAACGCCTCAGAGAAGACAACGCTTTTCTCAGGTCAAACACAGACCTCATGATTTGGTTTTGTCAGATCTTTCTGAACTTTAGACCTCCTGTTGAGGTTTATGTGGAGGCATCATCTGGGGTCTGTGAAACCAGTGTGAAGGTGTAAACATGTTACCCTGTACACACACGGCAACTTGCCTGAGAATATACAGAAATGTAACAAGTAGCTGTGTGTATTATTGTTTATGAATTCTGCTGGTGTGAAATAGTGGGATGAAACACTTTGTTTCATAGTGATAATGTCTGATGCTGACGAGGCTCATCTGTGTGTTAGTGTAATCTGATCACACATTAATGTGTTAACCTTTGTCTAGGTATTAAAACAAATAAAACTGAATGATCTGATCATTTCTGTTTAGGGAGAGTCGAGACAACTGCAGCCTGTTAAAAGAGGAGGTGGAAGGACTGAAGAGGAAGTTGGAGAGGATGGAGAAAACCAGACAAGACCTGCTGAGTATGGAGCTGGAGAAAGAGGTGAGTTATGTAGTTAACTACTCAGAATTATGTGTCCATTCCATTTTTAATTGGTCAACAGCATCTAAAATAGACAAAGTTTCAAAGAATTTGTAATACTAATTAATAGTTAGCTGATGAGCTGTGTTCTGTGCCGGACTGATATGTGAACGCAGTGTATGAAGTAACTACCTCATGTCAACAGCACTGAAAACTGACTGTTAGTAAATGCAGTTTGTCACTTGATGAACAAATACAAGTTAAAGACCGTGTAAAGGGAATTCTGCTATTTTCTTCTAACCACATTATAAACATAATAAATGTACTGTTCTAAACATGTGAAAAACCTCCCAACAATTAAAAACTGAATTGTGGCGCTAGCCTTCAAATTGCGTTTCAAGAGTTTTCTGTTTCAGGATTTTATGGGCGGGTCTAAAAGGGCAGCCGCGTGACGACACGCGGCTGCCCTTCAGGATAACCCCGCCCCCTGCTGTTCTCGTCATATAAAACCGTACAGTGCAGTAGCTTCAGTGGTTTTCCCGCTCCTTCATCCGAGGGATGACCGTCTGAAAAAGCTTTGGGTCGATTTTGTGCAGAGGAGCCACACAGTAGACAGTAACTAAACCAGCATGATAGGTAGGAGCTACTTCTGCCACCGGCTGCCTTCATATGCTAAAGTCGGTAGTCGGTAGAACCTCAAACTTAACGAACCAGCCGGAACTCAGAAACGGAGGAAATGCAATGATGTGGGGAAGAGAAGGAGGTGCTGCTAGAGGATGAGACAGACAGGTTTCAGCGCCTGCAGCGGACACGCCCCCAGCGTCTCAGAGCAGAGAAAACTGATCCTTTTTTCATTATTTTGTAACCAAATTTCATATGCTTCGCAATGTTTTTAATCATTCAGATTTGGCTGGATGACTAATAACTAATATTCCTGTGCAGTGACAAACTCAGAACACACATTTGTTGTTACTTTACACGGGCTTTAAACTCGGTTCCAAACTTTTGAGAAGTTGAAATTCGACATCAGACAAAATGAGAAGACATGTTCCAGCGTTGGGTTCTCTTTGTTCTTCACAAGTAACATCATCTCTGGCTTTCATCTTCTGAACTGCTTTGTTCTATCTGCATATGAAAAGAGTCTTTTTAAATGATTTAGTAATCATCCTGCTGGCTTTTTAAACCTTAAACAGAAATCTTACTTTTTGAAACAGTAAATGTATTTTATTGTCATCCTTAGACCTCACGATATTTAAGCTTTAACTTTCCATGTTCAAATCTCTTTTAGAGGCTGGCTGAGAAGCTCCAGGCCTGGGAAAACCTGGGACAGTCTACTGGACTCAACATCAGGTTAGTCTGAAACACACTGTGTGATTGTATCAGAGAGTGAACAAGCGTACTTAAATGACCCCTTTAATAGTTTTTAATGAGCTTCTGCTGTTTTACTGCATTCAGTCTTTGATACTGTGGATCATGACATCTTGCTGTCATGACTCAAACAGGTTGTTTTAATCCTACCAGACAAACCCAGAGTCTTTCTGTCCACGTAGGGATTCTCCTCTCACTCGTGGGTCCCTCGGGGTCCATTTAGGTACCATTAGTTTTTAATCAGTTTATGTTACCTTTGACGTCATTTTGAGGAAATATAACACCTCTTTATTGCTTTCCTGATGATCTCCAGATCCGTCTCCCTATTCAATATTTTAGTCCAGTCTAGCCTTCCAGACTTCCTGTCTGGTTTAGACCTGATTTAAAGATTTTACTAATTTGTTAATAGATCTCCTTAACCTTTATACATCAGCAAGAATCCTCTGCTTTACCAACCAGTTGGTTTCAAATGGAGCTTTAGTTAATAAACATGACATTTGACGGGTGATTTATTTGTTTTGTGTTTGTAATGTTATGTTAAAAACATCCACTAGGTGGAGCTTTGGTCATTCCTTGTAAAAGTGCCTCATCATCGAGCCTCTTTTCCATCAATGTGTTATTTTTTTCTTTCTTTTTATGTATGTTGAATGTGTCTCTATGCATTCAGTGAAACTGTTAATAAGGGAACAGATGCATGTTTGCTTGTGAGCTCTGAAGGGGTTCTGACAGGTTGTCAACATTTCAGACTTGAATTACATGCATGCATGCACACAATAATACCCCTAAATTATTTTTCCTTTGTGATAAACTCCAGCTATGGTGGAACATATTAATTCCTGCTCATAATATTCATTTAGTTTTATGGCATTAGTCATTGAGCGTGAAACAGGTGCCACTTGTTCCTGTTGGGGAAACAGAAAGAGGAAGATGCCAGCACATGATGAAGTACAAAGTAAAGTAAAACGTCTCTTAGCCCGGGAACCAGTCAAATCCGAGACCTCATGTTTCATTTGCTCTGACAGAAAACATCTGGTCTCTCTCCTGTTTGGCCCAGGTCAGGTCAACCTCAGTGGTTCATCTCAAGCTTTGATACAAAGAGGCTGCACACAGGCACGGTGCTCAGCGCCGCCTTCTGCGTTTTGTTGCTTTGATTAGTTTTCAGTTTATCTGTTTGAGTCCAGAGGCACTCTGGTGTGCTGCTGTTGTTCATCAGAATAGATTTAAGGAGATAAGTTCACATTAGGGCATTTATATTTGGACGTTTGGCCAAACAGGACTCGAGAACATAAAAAAGACACTTTTTAAATTCCTTTAAAATATCCACAACTTTTCGCTTAATTTGACCCAAAATGTAATTTGACAATCCAACTATGTGGTTTTCCCTAATGAACTCAGATGACATTTGGAACCCCTGAACTTCAGGCGCTTGGCGTCTGAGTGATGTTCATTTTAACCAAAAAAAGCCAAAGCAACAACTTTAAGATGGTGATCCAGCAAAAATCACCAATTAGAATCTCCTTTAAACTGTTTACAAAATGTTCCGATTATTTATGGTCAAGGTTTGTTGTGGTAAACAGAGGGAAGTGAGTTTCAATCAGCAGTCTGTTTGTCTTTATTGCACTCTGAGGAACAATCCTGTTGGAAAATGAGTATTGACACAGATTTCTGCTCCTGCAGGCTTTTAAACTCGTTGCTTCATGATTGTACTGTGCTGCATCCTGCCAGGCACAAATTGTTTTTTATCAGACTTTTATGAGAATGCTTAAGTAAGATGAAGTAAATGAAAGTGAATCTGGGTTTATAGCGCGCTTGTTGTAGTTAGAAATAATCAGGAGATTTCTCAAAGCCAACTGGAGATGTAACAATATCTGTTCATGTTTATTTTTAACACAAAGCTGCTTGTTTAGCGTCATTAACTGTGAAATATCCTTCCAGTTTCTGGGACATTTGGAACGCCACACTTTGTATTTGAATGTTTTTTTTTTTTTTTTACCCGACAAGAAGCTTCTTAAGATTTATATTTTATTTAATTATATATTTTACATTTTAACTTCCACATTCACTAGATGTTTGAGTTAATAATATCAATGCAAAACAAATATAGTTACAATTAGCTTTTGTTTAAGAATTAGTTTCTTTTAGCCTGGGTTTTTCAACGTTTAACCAGCTGTTGTCTGCGAGGTCATTGTTGATTTGGACAGAAGAGACGCTCGTTGGTAAATCTCAGTTTCCAGCGAGATATTTTCTTTCCTTCTTTTGGTTTGGTAACCTGCATGTGGACGGACTCCTGTGTTTGACTCTTGAATATAAACGAGAAAGGATTAAACATTGACAAAGAATTCTTATAATGAGACTCTGGAAGTTCAGGTGATGTTAGTATAAAACAGAGGGGTTTATAGAAATCAGCTTTTCTATCTGTTTTTTAAAAAGTGAACAGTAACAGGCTGATTCATGTATTTTTACATTTTTTGGGGTAGAATACGTCTCACCTAAGATGTGGGGCTGAAAGCCCCGCCTACTTACCTGCATACATTCATTGATTGATTGGTTTGAGTTTAAATGAATGTAGGACATTCATATAAGAATAAAACACAAGATAAACAAAGGAAAAATACAACTAAATAAAACAAAAGAACTAGTAGCCTTAGTCCAAAAGGGATGTTTTGATCATGTTGTTCTTTATGCATCTCAACTTGTTAATTACAACTAAATATATTTAAAAAAATGAATATTTCAACACAAATGAATGAGATAAAAACCACGTGACTCAACGGAAGTTGAACTAAAGATTGTTTAAACTGGTATAGAGTTCTGAGTGTTTATGTATTTTATGTGTCAAGCTGCTTTTTGCAGTACAGACTTAATGTAACTTGATCTTCACTTATTTGGGACTTTTTGACTCTCTTCAGCTCCCATAATCCCCCAAGTGAAACACTAACACAATAAAATAATTCATTCTCAGTTTTTCGGTTATATTTTTACTCATCAAAATGATGTAATGATCTAGATAAACAAAACCAATTTGGTAATGAGCCTAACAATCTAATTGCAGCTTTCCTCTGTTCTGTTTGTTAATATCATTTTACTAAGAGCCAAGCAGGAATCATTAGAAGTAAATGTTTGATTTTTGTTTCTAGTCCATAAAACGCTTGAATCAACACAAGAAAACCTTCCAAATTTCACCCAATTTACCTCCCTAATTTTGCACTTGACTAATTGTTTTTATAATCGTAGGAATTTGAGTCGTTTTGCTCTTTTTTTTTTTATCCAGTACCAAATTTGACTTTGTATTTTAACTGAACGAGTTGGTTGAGTGGGTATATAAATATTCCAGCAGATATAAAAGTTGTATGTAACACGAGGTTTTCTCAGGGATGACTTCAAACTCCAGGCTTCAAAACTTCTGAAATAAAATCATTGTGTATCTGAAAAAACATGAACTGTGGGAAGCTGGAGTTTGTGTTCAGATTATTAAATGTTTTATCAAATACAGCCCACAGGACTTAAAACACACTGTAGAATATATTGTTTTTTTTTTTTTTATTTTCTTTATTTAATAAAGGAACTGTTATAAACGGATCACAACTGACTGTAGTCTCCTTACAGTTTGATTACTGCTGAAACTAGCGAGTTAAACCAGCTTACTCTGATTTATAACATCAGCTGAATGGACTGACTTGTAAATAAAAAAACAACAACAGGAAGCTCAGGATTGTTTAGGACAGCGTGGATTAACAAACTCTTGTGGAGTCGAATTCTCACAGGGTTTCCTTGTGTTTGCAGTTTTAACGTGAACCTTATGATAATAATCTGACTCAGAGGATCTTCAATCTGAACACAAAGGTTGGGTCTTATGCTGCAACTGACAGTCTGTAGTGAAACATTTGGCAGTGAACTTGTTTTATATAGTTTTTATTGCAGAAAATATTTCAATATTTTACATTTTTTTCATTGTTTTCTTTCCCATTGAACCTCATACTGTTGCTCACAAGAACAAAGTGCATAATAAGAATAATCTGTGGATTCAACCCTGAGGTTGTCAACAAAACCAGCTTTTCTCCAGCGTAAACTTATTAAAATTTCACTGCAGATAAAAGTAGCTGCTTTAATACCTTGAAAACAATATTTAGACTGATCCCCCCCCCCCCCGACTGAAAAGCTCTGTGTATGTGTATACACGTACGCATCAGCGAACAGATTATAACTTTGTAATTTCTCATTTATTAATCATGAATATATTGGGGATATATTTTTCTTTCCATATAAATGAGCAGCCAGTGCCGTGTTCTCTCATACATTAGCATTAGCAGGGTGTTTGTAGCAGCAGATGAAGACTTGGACCTGGTGGACTGGAAGACAACCTGCAAGTCTGAATCAGCCTGTTGTCGGTCCTCTATGGTTGAAATGTAAAAATGAGACACGCGTGAAAGTTTTTTGAACCAGAAATATTTTCCTTTGAAAGTGTGTGGTACAAAAATGCAAAAAAGTACAAAGAACTCATTTGAACCCTTTAAATCTTGTAGTGATACAATCTGCTATAACAGCAGCGTTTGATATGGTTCAACTTTCCCTCAAACCCAGCTTTCTGTCACTCTTAGAGTGTAGTAGTTTATTAGTTTGTACCTTCTTCCCTGATATCTGTGTGTTGTACAGCATGTGGATCTCTCCCACTGACTGACTGAGTTAGTTTTATAGAATAAAGACCAGAGTTTAACCTCCTGTCCTCCTCCTTTCTGCTGCTGCTGATTGTGTCGTTTTATTTCCCAGCTTGTCACTAATAACCAAAGGAATGTGGAAACGGTCTTTTCATCTCCACGTCTTTTCTGCTGTCTCGGTCTCATTGATTTGGTTTTCATTGTGTTGGTTTGTGTACATNTGTATGCTAACTACCCTGCAGGAAACCAGAAGATCTGTCCAGGGAGGTGATTCAGATCCAGCAGAGGGAAATTATTCTGAAAGAACAGAACTACACACTCAGCAGCCGGTAAACCACACACACACACACACACACACAAGTGTGTTTTGTTATCCTTATGGGGACCGTCCATTGACTTCCATTGATTTTAGTAACTAGATTTATACCTAACCCAAACCCTTTTCCTAACCTTAACCATTACTGATCTATAACTAACCCTAAGACTAACTAAAACTCTATTCACACCATACCTATAAACCTAACCCCTAACCCTAAAAAGGGGAGTCCCCCTCATGGGGACCAGGCTTCGGTCCCCACAAGAACCCTCGGACCCCAGAAAGATAGTAAAAGTCAGGAAACGGGTCCCCAGGAGGTCAGAAATACAAACCCACACACACACACACACACACACACACACACACACACACACACACACACACACACACACACCCTAAAGTGTGTTTTGGTATCCTTATGGGGACCGTCCATTGACTTCCATTGATTTTAGTAACTAGATTTATACCTAACCCAAACCCTTTTCCTAACCTTAACCATTACTGATCTATAACTAACCCTAAGACTAACTAAAACTCTATTCACACCATACCTATAAACCTAACCCCTAACCCTAAAAAGGGGAGTCCCCCTCATGGGGACCAGGCTTCGGTCCCCACAAGAACCCTCGGACCCCAGAAAGATAGTAAAAGTCAGGAAACTGGTCCTCAGGAGGTCAGAAATACAAACCCACACACACACACACAATGTCTGACTCATACACAAAATCCCTGTCTTTCTCTCTTTTTTTTTCCTTCTTTTTCTCACTCTGTTCGTGTTGCGTGTCTCACTTCTCCACGTATCTATTAGAGCATATCTCTTAGAAGTCCTTAATTGTCACAAAGTTAATTAAACCGGCCCCGACTCTGATAGCACTCCTGACAATAGCCATGCGTGTGTGTGTGTGTGTGAGTGAGTGAGACAGGGAATTCACTAATTAAACTTGTCCTGTTTAGACAGAGGTGGGGTCTGCAGAGAGGACTGTATGGATGCTCTGGTGGATTCAAGCTGCAGCTGAGCAAAGACAGCTTTCCTTAGTTAACAAGCGTTTCTCCTGCTGACTGGATCGGCTCATTATCAATTATTAGAAACATCAAAATATGAAGAGATGAACGTGGGAGTGTGTAGTGAAGAGACCTTGCAGTGTAATTACTGGCCTTATTGTATTATTGATCACACATGGTACAAATCTCAACTGCAAATGATTTTCTGATTAACTGATTTGACATCGGTCAGCTGAGTTGATGCTATATAAATAAAACTGAATGGGATTGTTAGAAAATATTGTTATAAATTAGCATTAAATTATTTTTCTTAGATCATCTGAACATCTAACCTTTATCAACTGACTTCTTCCTCTTTCTGTTGCACTTGCACCTTCACCTCCTGTCTGCTCATTTGTCGTGCTGCGACAGCGTGAGGAGTCTGGAGAGTTCACATTTGGAGCTTCGGGCAGAACTGAGCCAGCAGAAGAGCAAGACTCTGGAGGAGCAGAAGAAGAGAGAAGGACAGGATTCTCTGGTCCGACGACTACAGAGACGAGTGCTGCTGTTAACTAAGGTACCACAGCATCAAATAAAATCTTTTACTAAACTGTGGGATCACAGAAAGGACTCAAACCTTTCCTGATTGGCCAGTTAAGATCACATGACTCTTCAGTCTGTATTTCTTGCTTCTCCTCACTCTGCAGTACTTGACTCGGGCTCCCTGTGATATTGATTTCTCTGTATGTGTTATTCCCCAGGTCATTGTGTGCAATCTGTTTGTACACAAATCATACGAACACACAGACATCACCAGCACACAGGATTAAATATGTCTAGGTCACAGAATGTTTTTACGAGACCTTTAATGATGGAACAAGTCTTCAGTTGGATCTTGTTTATCATCCTGTCAGTGTATCACAGGAAGCTTCAGTTCATCAGTTTCAGTTCTGACAGAGTTGTTAAACATTTTGTTTTTAACCAGCTAAATGTTCACGATGTTGACGTGCACGCACATGGTTACAGATCCAGTCCTCTGACCGACCCTAACCCGCACATGAATCCTCAGCTGTCCAAGTGTTTTTAGTCTTTAATTCTCTACTTTTATTCATTTTCTCTAAAATTCAAGAGAATGATAACTTGGTAATGGATTCAATGTGACAGGGCAGTGACCAATGTATTTTATTATTCATTATTTTAATAAGTTTCCATGTAGAAGGCTCACATGAAATTAGTTTCTTGATAGAAGTAACCTTTAAGGACTTTTTGGAGCAACTTTATGATGGAAGAGGTTAGTATCCTGTAAAATGGGTTGTAGTTTTCAGTTCAGCTCTTCGGCGGCTGACCTTCACAATTAAAACCCAATGAGTCCAAACAGGAAATATTTGATTCTTTAGCTCGAAGGAAAACGTTTCAACAGTGTCGGTGTCTGTGACTATGCGCTGTTTTTTGTTTTGTCTCACAGTCATAGAGCAAAGAATCCCTTAAATTGTTATTCAGATCTCTTGTCATCAGTGAGCTACACATGAGCAAACTGCCCCAAAAAAATGAATATTTAGCTGCTATCGAGTGGAAGGAAGAGCACGAGTGAACATTGTGTTCAGCTCAGCTGTAAATTTTTCATAACAATGTGCAAAACAAATTAGTGCAAGTTTCAAAAATCATAATCATTTTTCTCCATAGATCAATCAGGTTTTTTTTATTATTTTGTTGGTTTTATTAATAACAAGATGTAAAATAAATGGTAAAGAACACAAGTCTCTGGCTTTTCTGCAGGATTCCATGTAGTTTTGAAAACTGTTGAAAATATAGATGCTGTTTTTAGTTTTACCAGATCTGAATAAGTACAGAAATAAGTAATAGGAAACATATTGCAATCTACAGGCTCTTTTTCCTTATTCTGTTTAAAATCAATAATTAGTGTCTCTTAAAATAAATTGGTGAATTTTTTTAGGGACTTCAGATCTCAGCTAATTATTCGACCCTTATTTGTGCAGCTTTCTCTCTCACAAGTACTTCGCTCTACAGTTTTGAAGTTCCCGAGCAGAATCAAAAATAATTTCACTCATAGATAATCTGTAGATTCTTTCATTTTTTTGCAATAAAATGATTTGATCTGTTTTGCCACTAGGACAAATCCTCTCCCAGCTGCACATACTGTATGTTTTATGTCCCTCTGTGGGACAACTCACTGACTCATTAGAGACACAACCTCATCTTGACGCAGCAGACAAAAAGTTGACACAAAAGCAATAAGAAAAGAGGGATGAAAGAACAGTAATGATGGTTTTATCACTCTGTCCTCCTGCTCCCTGTTTGTTTTTAAATGAACGTTTGTTTTATCAGAGAGCAGTTGAAAGATTTTGATTAAGATTGAGTAAATCTCTTTCCATGTTATTAGCAGTAAACAGCCAAAGGGCCTGCTGGTTTGGATTTGGACCAAACACTGACCTCCAAATGTATTTGTTCCTCTAAGAGTTTTACTTCTGTTCATACTGATGTCGAGTTTGTCCTTTTATTCCTCTTCACGGGATGTTTTAGACACTTTTTTCTGGGGAGTCCTTAAAGGAGAACGCCCGTTTTTTGCAATTGGGGCCTTATTTATTCTGTGAGATGTGTTTTACTCGTCATCAGTGGTACTTTTTTACGATTCGGATTCGTCTCGGAGATTTTTGATTCACACGGTAAACACCTAAACGCCAATAAACGAGAGTCAGTTGGGCCTGCGTTCGCCGACCCTAAATCGGTTTAAAATCAGTTCAAATCAGTTATTTTTTTAATCTCATTCCTCATTTTGCTGTTGCACCCAGGATATGCGCAAAATCAACCCATTTTTTCTACACTGAAAACAAGAGTTCCGATTTGTGTGTTGCTACGAATAGCTAAGGAGTAGCAGTTTCAAACAACTTCCTTACAGGTAATACGTGAGTGGGCACGGAGAGATGACATCACTCTCATCACTCTCCTGTTACTGTAAAAAATATCATTTCTATGAGCGCAGGATTCAAGATGGCACTGGAACGGAATAAACAATAGAGTATCTAAATGGCCAGATTAAAAAAATAACGGATTTGAACTGATTTTAAACCGATTTAGGGTCGGCGAACGCAGGCCCAACCGACTCTCGTTTATTGGCGTTTAGGTGTTTGCCGTGTGAATCAAAAATCTCCGAGACGAATCCGAATCGCAAAAAAGTACCACTGATGACGAGTAAAACACATCTCACAGAATAAATAAGGCCCCAATTGCAAAAAAACGGGCATTCTCCTTTAAAAGAAAATGCTGGTTTGTAGTTAGAATCTATAATATGCTGTTATCTGGAGAGGTTTTTATTTGTTGTATTAATTACCCTACGAGAGCAAGAGTTTATTTTACATTCTCAAATTACCCAGTTAATGATTGCTATTTGAGTCTTCAATGACCCTCTAAACTCAAGGATGCTCCTCAGCAGCTCGACTGCTACAACATGCCACCTGTTCTTTCTAACAGTGGACTGAAAGAATGGGAGGAGATGATTTGATTTAACAGTCTTGACTGGTGGTGAATTAGCATCAATAAATACACTGGTTTGTAAAACCTGGCGCATGGTTCTCAGAAAACACTGATTTATATGTTTAGAATTATTTTCAAGTTTTTTAAAATCTACTTAAACTCTGTTGTTTAAGATCAAATATTATTTTAACCCTTTAAATATCTGCAATTTCTCAGTAAAATGTTATGTAATGTAATGTATGCTCATTGTCTTAAAGAGAAAAACAAATTCGTGTTTCATTTAGTCTTAATAAATTAAACGGAACACTTTTAACCAGAAAATTAGCTTAAACACGACCAGGAAGACTCGCATCTTTTTGAGTTCTGCACAGGCAACTGTCGCATAATGAATCTATTAAGGGATTAAATGGGATGCCGACATGGCACATGAGACGGAGCTGGAGTAATTACGTCCCACGCGTAGTGTACTAGTGCAGAAAGTGTTCTTTTAGTTTCACAGTCTGCTCGGTCTCTGATGAGAAGAGTTCACAACAACTCTTCTTTCAGAGTGTTGCTCTGCTTGCAGTCATGCTCTCTGCTGTTTACAGTGTTCACTCAGTGTGTTTCAATCTGCGTTCGTCACATTCTCGTTGAGTTCAGGTGGAGTTTTTGGATGCATGCTGTGTGACAGTTTGAGGGTACCGAGCTTTAAGACGGACGTTTTTCCTGTTCTGGATATGGACTGATTTTTGTCTTTATAATGTCTTTTAATGTATGTGATTTGTGTTCCAGGAGCGTGATGGGATGCGGGCCATTCTGGAGTCTTATGACAGTGAGCTGGCGCCAACTGAATACTCTCCTCAACTGAGCAAACGGCTGAAAGAGGCAGAGGAAGTTCTACAGAGGACACAGAGCCACAATGCAGAGATGGAGGTGTCTGCAGATCCCACACTTCTCTTGTCTCAAATTTACTTCACTTTTTATACACAGGACAGCTCTGCCTGCACTGGTTAATAAACAGTCTCTATGTTTCCTGTATATCAGATGGAAGAGGTGATTTCCCACTTTTTCTCTTAACTACCTGTAATTTTGACTCAGACTCAGCTGATGAAGGCACAAGAGGAGACGGGGGCCCTCAGACTACAGCTCCAAACAGTAAATATACAGACTCTTTACATTTAACCCAAAGTATTTATTGTCATATTAACTTCAGTTGTGAATTTCTGAAAAACATTTACAGTAAAGTGTTTTACTTCCATATTTACTCTAAAACCAGCATGTTGTAACAAGCTGGCAGGTAAAAACTAAGCCATTTCACGCCCTGTTACTCTTTGTGTCTTTACCAGCGCCATATAATTTCCCCCTATTTTCGTGGCTCCTTGTTGCTAAGGTAACATCAACATAGCCGTGGCAGTGAGTCCTGACGCGTGAAATCCACCTGTGTGGTATAGAAGTAATTACTTATTCGTCTTGGGAAGACTTGAAATGAGGATGCTCAGAAAGACAGACCGTTGCCATCAGGGGAAAAAAGAAAAAGTAAATTAGCTGGTAAATGTAAATGAGACATAATTGCAGAGAAGAGAGCAAAATTAGAAAATGTGGAAGAGACGGACAGATTAAATACCGTAGTAGGGAAAATGAATAGGACATTATAAAACAGAACAGGGTCAGAGGATCTGCTTTATCCGTCCTGATATAGTGTTGGAGAGAGCAGTCCAGAATGTATCTGCAGGACCAGAGAGGGTGAGACGAAGGTGCATCAGGGTAATCTTCTTTTTCTCTGTTCCAGGTGGAGCTGGAGCTGGAGACCGTTAAGAAGCAACAGGCTTCTGCTCCCGACAGCTGCTCTTTACTGACCAAAGAAGAAGTCAATATACTTAGGTAGTCTGCTCACACAACATGCAACAAACACTATTTCAAGTGTTATACCATGAAAAATTCATGATGGATTATCCAACCCAAACCCAACATACTTGTCTGGGCAAAACTATACCCCAAAGAGTGTAACAGCCGATGTTGTAATTGCATTTTTCAGACAGAAAATTGAAGATTTAGAGCAGGAGCGACAGCGTTTGGAGGAACAGAATAACATTCTGGAGATGAGACTGGAGAGACACAACCTGCAGGTAGGCGCCGGAACTTCCATCCAACTGTTTTCTCTGATGGATTTACTTGTCTGGCGCAAAGGAACCAATTTAATAACCCCAAGGGTTGCAGCCTAGCCTGCAAGACGCCGCAGATTGATTCACACAGACGTATCTCATATCTGACAGTTTTCAAGCACAATTGGACCCAGGTGTCATTCCAGTGGCGTCCAATGGAATAGTTTTAGAACCTCTGGCTGATTTGAGGTTCGTTCTTTATTGGATGAAGGGATTACTATGGAGTCAGAAAGAGTGAATAATTGTACCTTCATTACAATAACAAAGTGTTCAATATCAGTATCCTAAAGAACGGTTTAGAATTCAGTAAATTATAGACATTTCAAGCTCAACATCCCAAGAATATGTTAAAACCAATCTGATTATTATTATTATTATTATTGTTCTAGATGGTGGTACACGGAGAACATTGTGATGGCAAAACAGTGAAGAAAACGAGTGTTTTTATAAGTGCTGTCATCGCAATATTCAGCAATAATATTGCAATCGTATATTCTTCTGGTATCATGCAGCACTTCTCTGGTTTCAGACAAGAATAACATTTTGTAAAAGTGAGCCTAACATTTAAATTTTTGATTAGGCGTCTAGTTTAACAGCTTTAATCTTCCAAAAAATAGTCCGTAAAGCCCTTCAGTTATTCTTGAGTCCTTCTTTTTTCATACGAGTGTGTGTGTGAGTCCATGTTTGATCTCAGTCAGGTTCTGTAACTCCTGACTCACACTGAGCCAAACTAAACCTTCCAAGGCACTTTAATGAAATGTGTGTGGGCAAGCGTGTTGGTTCCATTTAGCTGTGGAGTAAATGAAATCCATGTCTCTTCAAGCATGACCACTACCTTTAAGGCAGTGGTCAACACAGTGTGTGTAGGAGTGAGTTTCTGCACAGGTTTCAAGGTTACATAGTCAATGGATCAGGTCAGCTTCTAGGAGCTAATTTTCATGACTCCTCCATGGTCTAACGCACACCAAGAGACCTCTACATTAGAAGAGATGAGTGACTGAATGGGGAAGTGTTTGATGGGGGGGAATCAATGGCTGAATGAGTCTGTGTGAATGACGTTCAGAACAGAGCGCCTCAAGAAAACTGACAATGAACATTTTTATTACACTAACTTGCACAGCAGATTACTGCAGCTTAACCCATAATTTATCCCTGGTCTTTATGTTTTTATCACACTGAACCATTCAGAGGGCTATTGTCATGAAATTGCTATAATGGACTCGGCAACATATCAAGGATCAGCCATGAAACGCTTTATTAGCTGTTTAAAATAGAGGCGAGTAAAACAAACAACTCACAACAATATAAACACATTAAGTGACATCATGTGCTACCTAGTCCTTTTATGTGTCTGAGGAATTTAAAACTTTACATGAAGATTATTTTTAAAGATAATTTTAAAGAAGGATGTATGAAAAGACATGGTTTGATCAATTTAGGCTTCGTATAGAAACGAAATGTGCAGCTGATTCTTTTTATGGCTGCATTAAATGCAGGTTTGGTATAAAAAATACTGATAATGTGTCAAATAAAGCTATATTTTATATCTGCCTGCTCAGGTAGACGCAATGTTCAAAAATACTGCAAACATCTGCTCAGTCGTTGTTTGTGTTATCCCAGAATACCCTTTAATTTAAGCAGGTGTGCTGAAGCAGGGAGCCATCTAAGGTCCCATCCACTCGGGTTTTGTGGTTTTTCAAAGTTTTTTTTATGGAGTTACCCTTGTGTTCACATGGAAACAGCGTCTCAGGAGCCTTGAAGCAATATTTTTATATAACAGGTTTAATACCACACTCACGTTTTCCTTTACCGTTTGAAAATGCTGCTGTCAAGGTCCACACCTCTAACCTCATCAACAGCTCCACTCAGGTCATTCATAACGACAGTTTTAATGTTGAGTGATGGTGTTACAGTGCCACACACAGGCCTGGCATAGTCACTACAGTGTTTTGGATCAGTTTTGGTGTTTTCATGTAGATGGAGACATTTCTAAAAACAAGGCTGTGTTCACAAGAATATTTTTAAATGATACAATTTAATGTTATGGGAAAAACTGTTTCTGTGTGGACAAGATGTAAAACATGCAGGATGGTGGATCCTGGGGAAACACTGCTCTGAATCAACAACAGTTATTAAAGGTGTGATGACATCACTGTTTAAACTGGCGTAAAGCTATTTCATGTAGTAGATATGCCCGCATATGTCAACTCACAAAAGAATTTGATTAAAAAACTAACACGGCGGGGGTGTACGGGCAGGTCAGAATCCTCTTCTCAGCAACACGGTTCCTTTAATTAATGATATGTGGGTCTCCCTGGCTGACTTTGCTCTGATTGGCTACAACCATTCCCCGCAGCAAGCCTTTCTTCTCGGCTCCGTCAACAGTCCAGTAACATGGCGAGTGGACGTTTACAACCGTATATGTTCGAGCCTGAAACGTCTTCTGAGGAAGACGGAGGGGTGAACACATAAAACTCAACTAATCACATGAGCGAATAAACAGTGCTGTCAGATGTTATCAATGAAAATAGATTCACAATATGGTATGATAAACCTGTTGCTCACGGACATTGTTGCTAGAGCAGCTATCACATGCTAGCATCATGAGCTCTTCAGACCACGAACAAACGTTTATCAGGCAAGGCAGCATTTTATTAAATAAATAAACTTACAGGTATTGACGATGTGGTCGCCTCCTTCAGGGTTGGTAAAGAATTTTTAATTAAGATCAGTTTCTTTGACAATCCCAACTTGAATTCACCCAAGTTATGGAAGCAGTCCTCCGTGAAGTGAGCTGAACATATTTTCTAATTGAGGTTATAACTGCGTGGCACTTCTCCATAAATGAACTTCAGCCACTCTCCTCTTGTTTTTTCATCCTTCGGGAGTGAGTGTAAACTTCCAGCATGGGTTGAGCATCCTTGGACACAACAGGTCCCCGTTTGCGTAGTCATCTCTTCTCAAGAGCAGCAGCACAAGCTAGCGCAATGCAGCTACCGGTGTATGGGCTGGGGGTGGGGGGTTGGACTGTTTACTTCACTGTGCACTTTTATTGGACGCTATAAAATACGTAGGATGAAATGCCACTTAGGAAAAAATGGTGCTTTCCGATTCAACCGTTTTTTAAATATGAAACAAAGCGGACCGCCCACAAACGGGAACTTTGATACTCGCTTTGGACGTTCACACGGCCTCATCAGTGCACAACACATCATGATATACCCCAAAAAACTCAAAGTGCATTTTGATGTCACAACCCCTTTAAGGTTTTATTTCATATCTATAATTTCCCCTAAATTACGAGAAGAATTGAAAACATCCCAACTTCTAAATATGAGTTTAATGAGTGCAATGATGGGCCTGTTGTGTTTTTTAAACACAGCAACTCTTTGTCATTGTGTTTCCGTTCTTAATGTGTCGAGACAAATAATCGTTGCTGTTGCATGTGGTTGCATCAACATATTGTGCATCTGCTCATATTAGGAATTCCAAACTCTATAATAAGGTGTCAGAGGAGCATTATGTTTTAACAGTATTTCCTGAATATGAAATATTTTAATGCTGTTTATTAACTACCATCGTGCATTAAGGTTTATTGAAGTCATAGAACATAAAGTGTGACAGGAGTTGCTGCACTGAAGCTGTTAATACTTGAATTTCAATGTTTGTGTTGTTTGGATGAAGTGCTTCAAGCTGCTTCCGATTGTACTAGCAGTATTTTAATAATGCACCACTGACTGTTCTGTTTGCTTTTTAAAATTCAGATAGAAAAGAATTGAGGAAGTCTGTTTGCTGTTGCTTTCTGCATGACAGTGGGACGACTCTGTTGGAGCTTCACTTGCCTCTCTGCTGCGAGTGTAACCACGCGGCTGTAACGTGATCTGCAAGTTTTTCATCTGTGGCCTCTGGTGGAACGCCGAACAGAGGATGATGGCTGGCTGCTTGAAAATGAAACACCAAATATGGTTACAAATTTCAAGTAGCCACCTGGAAAGTGGCGTGTAACAGATAAGGCAGTACAGGGTGTTTGATTAGGCCTTGTTTGTGTTGACTGTCTGGCTGATTCCCCAACTAATCTCATGAAGCTCAGAGACAGAGTTAACTTTACATGCTTAAATTAAGTTGGACCTAAACCTGTATGAATAAAATTAATAAGGAGACCTGCTATTAATGCAGTTTTTAAAAGATGGAGGGTGAGAAAGCTGCATAAGGTTATATTTATTTGCTATTTGCACAAAAAGAGCTAACACTTAAGCCTAATCTTTTATGGTAAATCCATTTTACAGGTAATTTATTTAATCGCTTATCAAAACATGTTCAAAATGTGGCTCGTATGAAGATTTCATCTCAGTTTTCATCTTTACGCAACAAAATTCCGTAGATTTATAGTGCATTCCAGTGGTCCTCGGAACTCGGAATTCAATGAACGAATGCAATGAACTTGTTTTTCCGAGTTGTGAGCTTGGACATTTCAGTAAGTAGCACCGAGTAGTTGGTATTGTTGTTACAGATAATTACGTTATTGCAAAGCTGAAAATAAATATGAAAACTTGCGATCTTTGCCGCCAAAATTGACTGGTGTTTATGGTTTTTACTGTTGGTGCAAAGAATACTTGGTTAAGTTCTTTGTACTGAGACAGAGCAGCAACAACAACACACAGCTTTGCTGGTGGCATCCATTTTTTCCGAGTTGTTTTTCCGAGTGGTCGCTGGAACGCAAAACGAGCTCCTTATGTCATTTCCATGTCGGAAATTCAGAGTTCCGAGGACGACTGGAATGCACCATTATTTCATGGCAGACATTTTGACTTGAAATACGAGTGAAGCTGTCAGATTATCACTGAAGGCTGTATTCCATTTAGTTTTGCTCTTTACAGAAGAACCAGCGAAGCTGCAGAAGTGGAACGCTGCCCTTGTTAACACAAATCATCACATCAAAATGTTTGTTGTGAAATCTATTTAAGAACTTTGGTTGTATTTATGAAATTATATTTATGGAAGACGAGGAGACAGTGACAATTGTTTAAACTGCAGAAAAAAATATTTTGTTTAAATCTCAGTGTTATAGCTACTTTATATTCCAAAAATAACCAAGGATGAAGACTTTTGTGTGTTTACTGTATTTATTTATCTGAAATGCATATTAATGACCTGTCTGTAGGTCTTTGTCCACACAACCTTCTGAAAACAGACACAGTTAAATCACTCCAGTTTTTAGCGGTTAAAATCACGTGCCATTTCAACACAATTACATTTTTATTCTTTGTCCTGTGGTTTTCTTTTCCTCTCGAAACATATTTTTCTATAATTGGCAAAAGAAACACTAAGTCCAGTTTTTATTTGTGTAATTGGTACATTATATATTTGTAATGTATTTATACTAAAAGCTGCAGACCTTTTGTTTGCTGATATGGTCACTATCACACACATTTGACTTGTTTTCACTCCGAATTGGTGCTTTAGGTGTACATCCTTCACTTACTGTAGTAATTACAGCTGTGGGGAGTTGTGTGTAAGTTTCACACATTCTGGGCTGTTGTGTGTACCACTGGTTTTACAGCTGAAATACAAAGAAGGTTTAGGTTCCAGTGTTTTTAGCTTCAGGGTACAAACATGTACAAGTTCTCTCAGAGCTCCAAAAGTGAAATAGCTGAATGTTATTCTCTCTGCATCACTGTACATCCTCACACTGTACTCCTTAATATTACATCACGTTAGAAAACACTTTCTGTCCAGAGCAACATACCAGTGAGGAACACGTTATGTTTAGGATCTTGTAGATTTGAACTTTGAGGATTAGGAAGAAATTTTAAACTTTCTGGTTGAAGGACATTCCCTCCACCTTCTAAACCAACTGCAGTCCAGTAGGTGTTTCTCTTCACTAATGAACTCTATCAGGTCTGTTACATCTGCACTTCCTGCCTGCTAGGCTCAGAAATCATAGAGCTTATTTAATAAACAAATGACGCTAAGCTGCTCTGATGTTTTAAAATAATTCTATTAGCCCATAACCTAACAATGTGATCGTTAAAAACACTAAACAGCAATATAAAAATCATGTGATCAAAAACCGACATTTATTATTCAATATTTTTGTTAGCTGTTGGGGTTATTTTATACAGCTGATTGAACATGTTCAGGTAACACCTGCCTGTCTCTAAATCATTAAAAGCCTGTAGGTGCTATGGTCAGGTGATCACCTCAGGTTACAAAGAACTGATGTTTTTCTTTTGGAAGTTGAGCTGATAGTAGCATAGAAACAGTTTTTATCATCAGATACTTGATGTTGTCTCTCATTATTTAGAAGTGGGATAGAACATCTGAGGATGATTAAATCCAAACCTGTTCATTGTGATTTTTATGCCATTCATTGGAAGGGGACAGTGCGTTCCAGGAACAGTTAACAAAATCAGACAACTTGCTGGGTTTCTGATCGTTTCCCACTTAGATTCAACTTTCAGCCTGTTTTTCGCAAGAATTTTCTCTCTGCTAAATATATGAGAAGTTGTCTTTAGTACTGTGAGGCTTTTGTTTGAAGATAAAGGTTCTGCCCCTCAAGAGCATATGAATTCCCATCAGACTCATGCATTTGGCAGGAAGAAAAAAAAATCCTGACATTTTGAAATAAAATTGAAAATGGCCTTCTGCCTTTTCAGAAGACAAGATGACAGTGCTTCTTACTTCTAATGTATTAAATCACTGAAATGATTCAGACATCAGAAGAGTGCCTCATCCTCCTCCAGTCTGCTCGGTGTCAGACACTTGTAAACATCCCAGCATCTACTCTGATTGTTTTTTTTTCACAATCACTTTCTGGCCATGTTCCAGTTCTAAATAACTGAACATGGTTCAGCAATAAATGCTGAAAACTCATTAGTCTTGTAGTTTTGTGTTCTGTTCTTGTAGTAACTGTTCCTATAATTACCTGCCAAAAGACACAAAGATCACTCCAGTACTTGGTTCATATTAATGACAGTCTTTTCTGCCTAAAAATATTGGACATTACACGTTCCAGTTCTTCTTCTGGGATTTATTTTTGCCGTGCTCTCCATGTGGACAGACTTGTGATGCCAGGAAACAGATGAGACATTAAGGCTCAGCTGTTTGTACAAGTCAGCACTCAGCAGATTTCTGCTTTCATGCTTTCCAGGCACAACCTCAATCTACTCTTGCTTATCTGTAAACTCTCTAAGGCTTGAGTCCTTATACCAGAGATTCGGAGGTTACTGCTTCTTGGAAAGCTTTCTTGAGACTTTGAATTCTCCCCTGAACTATTTGTATTTCTTGGAATTTAGCAGTCACTTTGGTCCACCTCTAAACATCCATTTTCTATACCCACTTGTTCCTGCTTAGAGTCGTGAAGGGCAGGTGACTGTCTCCAGCTGTAACTGGGTGAAAAGCGGGAGTCTGTATCATCAACTCAGCAGTATGGCTTTTACACCTGGGAACCAGCAGATTACATTGCAGCTTTGTTCTTCTTTTCTCTAAGGCTGAACAGCTCATGCTGATCAGCAGTTCGTGGAAACCTTTAGCTTTAGTTCTTCTGCTCTTTAAAACAGCAAAACCCCTTTTAAGTGTTTGTGTACATTTTATCTAGTAACTACAAGTTTTATAAAAGGCTACCAGATGTGTGTCCTGGACTGAAGAATCAGAACCTGTTAAATCCTAAACTTACAAACTCTGTTTACATTTAGCCAGGAAGCTCATAACTGTTAAGCCCCTTTTCTACTAGGGTCAGTACGGATACGTCGGTATGTCAGGTCAGCACAATCCAGAACGGGAAGTGGTGTTTTCATTACCATCTTGGGAATGTGGATGTAGGTGAGGGCATGGGCGTACTCTGCTTAGCAAGTGGCACAAAAGGTCTGTAATGTCATTTGTAATCGACGCAAGACTAGAAAACAAATGTGGACATGGGTATTGAGAGTGGGAAACAACAATTGAGGATGCTGAGTTATTTTTGTACTTCATACTTGAACTGTGGCTGTTTCTGAAGAAAAAACTCCATGAGCAACATGCGAGGAGACATTGCATTTTAGGTCGATCAGGCACCATTCTGTGACATCACTTCACATGCACAGTGACTACCACTTCATAGGTAAGCGTTCATAAATCATAAAACGTGGGGCTGTATGCACGCGTCTGCTGATGGGGCTGCTGAACCTCGCAGACAGGTAGTATCATGGGGAACAGACACGGAAAGCACAAATAAGTATGTTTCCAGCTTAAGTGGAGCATTTAGTGTGATCTGATCAGCAGTGTTAGCTAAGGACATTGGCCCCCGCGCCCCACCCTTCCAATGGATTACAGTTCTTTTTTTAATGGAATTGATCTCTTGCTGTGTTGCTCTCACCTCTCGACTCTTGTGTTGTTTCAGTTGACATTATATTCCAGCTTTGGTGTTGTTTGTAACCTCAGGCTCTTCACACTCACCTTCCACCTTCTTCTGTAATGGCTGTGTAGTAGAGGAGTGTGTGTGTGTGTATATATATGTATATGTTTATATATTTAATATCTCTATGTGACTGTAAATACAGTCACACATAAAAATAGGCTATTTGAGATACACATTAAGCAATTTGCTTACAGACCCCATGACACACTCTTGGTTCTCTGTTTTTTTTATGGCTCTGAACTAAATCATGAATTTTAACACCTTTCAGTTCCCCCAACTTGTGATTGGTCTTTGAAATCACAAGAAAAGTAATGGTATCTTTGCTTTTGTTGTCTTATTTCTTTTAAGCCCCCTCAACTATCTGAAAAGGATTATGTGGTTCCTTAGACTCTAAACAAAAAGTTGTTTTCTTTATGCTGCTCAGTCTTATCCAACTCATCCTGTTAGCTCAGCCCACACATCTACAGAGTGAAACATGAATTCATCACTATTTGTTGTTAACTTGCCCGTTCTAAAGAAAAGTCTGGTTTTGTCTCCCGAATTTTATTTATTTATTGTTAACAAACTTAATTAATTTTTCTTTCTGGCTCTCGTTTCATTTTTCATGACAGTCTGTATACAGATGTAGAAGTTCAGAGGATTTACGTAGGAAGACAGAAATGCTGGGAATTTATATGACTATGACGTGTGTGGTGTTCAGATTAAAATGGTTTGATATAAATACACACTTTCCCTGTAACTCATTTTGGAAACCACAATCTCTCTCGTCCTTTTAAATTATACAAAACGTTATTTATAGGTGTGTGAGGCATTTCCTCCTTCATCCCTGTAGCACTCTGTCAGTTCTGCTGGCGCTTCACCTCTCTCTGCTTTCTACATGTTCTTTTTGACGTCCTTCACTGTTTCCTTTCAGACCAGACCCCCCCAACACTCTGTTCTTTGCCTGTAGTTCATTTGCAATCATCACTTTGGGGTGTATGGAATCTAATTTAGCCGGTAATCAAGAGCTCAGATTAGTGTGTGCGTGTTTATGCATGTGGACGCCTCTTGGCAGAACAACTCTGCTTGTTTGTTAGGACCATACAGAGGTAAAAAAAAAAACAAAAACCCCTAAATAACGAAGTCATGTTTTATAGAAACATCTGCTGTCAGTCTAGCAATGTTAATGCAAGTTAGAAGCTAGAATGTTTTATTTGATGTTGTTCTTCCTTTCTCATAGCAGGTATTTGTGGCCTGGTGCTTTTGTTTGTTTGTGTCTCTGCCGTGTCCTCTCCCATCTCTGCTGGTCGTGGCAGATGGCCGTGCTTCCTCAGTCTGGTTCTCCTGAAGGTCTCTTCCTGTTAGAAGTTTTTGTTCTCTGCTGTCACCTGCTGTTCTTTGGATTCTTAGAACAAGACACTAAACCAGAGATTTTAAAAGAACCTTTAAAAAAATGTTTTTTGTAATTTAGAATTTATGATATCTGACAGGATCAAAGTGGACTTCATATAATTAGATTTGAATCTAAGACTGATTTACTTTTGCAGTCAGTGCCAACTGATCCCATTTTTTCTGTATCGCTGCTACAGAAATAAATTAAGTTACCGGTAGACTGAATTGAAAGCGTATTCATTTCTTTATTTCTATCGTTAGACCTTCACAAATGCGGATAATTAAGCCCGTAAAGACGATGAAGCCCAGGCATCACCCAGGGACACTGCCTTGTCACTGCAAAGCCTGTTGGGAAAATGTAGCATTCATTCATTTATACATTCATATTTAGTCTGTTTAGAATCACAAATCAACCCAACATGCATGTTTATGGTTAGCGGCATTTAGCTAATTTTAAAAACAGCTCAACTCAGACATGAAGGCAAAGAGACAACATGCACTCTCTGCTCAGCTGAGATCTGAACTGGACTTGCTGCGTCAGCAGAATTCACCATCAGGGGGGTTTAAAAATTTATGTAATTTTTGTTTTTGTGTGCCAGAATATTTCTTCTGTTTTTAAACCAGCTGAGCTGCAAACAAATTAGTAATGGACCACGAGGACATTTGTTTTGGCTGTAATGTTTGATTTAGATGTTTCGCCTAATAACTGCAGTATTTTATAACTAATGGCACAAACGGATATAAAAAACATTAAAAATAAAACATTGAAATGAAATGCATCTGATGAAGAATTTTTTAAATGTCCCTGTTATCGTAGCACATGATCTATTACAGTCTGGAGATTGTTAAATATTTTTGAATTGTTTTGGTTGATACTGACCTGAGAAGCAGGTCAAAGGTTATATGTTGACTTCCTGAAAGGTTTTCTATCAGAAGCAGCATAACACCTGTACACATCTGTCCTCAACATCTCTTCAGACACTAGCTTTCATTCTACTGTCTCCCAGCAGAAGATGAGACGCGATCTCAGTTTAGAGAGTCCGACAGGATTTCAGGTGGGAAACCAGGCTAATCAAAGCACTGACTAAAACAATAACAAATTTTGTTCTTACAATTTAAAACAACTTTTTCATGTTTGTGTTGTTTTATTGAGATAAATGAGCTGTTGCCATTTTACCCTTCTGAGCATCGTAAGCTTATTTTCCCATCATTAATCCTACCTGACGCTTGTGCTGAGCATGCTGAGCACGGCCCACTGCAAGTAACACTATCACTACTTAGTACTTTTCACAGCTACAATAAAAACATCTTCCTTTAGGTTATCTTAAAGCTAACTGTTGATGAGGCAGCTCGCCTAGCTGGATATAAAAGATATTAAACTAACAATCAGCAGAAATCAAGTCAGATGTATAAATACTTCATCTGAAACTTTCAGAAAGTTAGAGACTGTCATTAAAAAATGTCACTCAGGGCTGCAGCTAAATGGTATTTTGGTAATGGAGTAATCAATGAATATGGTGATTAGATGTGTGTTTCACTCAACAGTTTTGCTGAAGATACTTACTGGAATCCAGATTTACCTGCAGTAGCCTTTACACATAGGAACAATTAATGACTGTTCATTAGGCGACTCTATCTCTTGTAGCAATCACACTAATTGCAATCAAAGAGATAAAACGTTATCATGTGTCGGTGCCGCTCTCGACTACAGGCTGCTTGATGCTTTTAAATCACTGACATTAAGCTGTTGTGGTGAAGTAATGTGTTCTTATGAAGAACACTGTACTATATTTGACTATAATCTCTCTTTTTTTATCTTGTAGTGTAATTTCCAAAGTCAGTTTCATGACTTTTTTATTTGGTATATCCTTTTTTTATTTCTTAGTTATGCTTCAAATGATCAGACACCTTCAGAGTTTATGATTCTTTGTTAATTTCTTCTTTTTCTGCCAAACTTTTTATTATTCACAGCAAACTCCTGAAGATGTTCTTCTTCTTCACTAGTGAACATTTTGACTTTTTACCATTTGTTCTGTTTAACATGTCAAATATGTTGAGCTCATGTTACATCCACAGTGTCAACTAAGATTTCGATTTTTTAACGTGAAGCAATTTATTTATTTTTTTTACTTATTACCTTTTAATTATCTTGTTAACGTCAGTATTAAGTTAGTGTCCCAAATGGTAGTTAGTTACTTGAACACTGAAGCAGGATTTATTGTTTAGTTTTTAGTTTTTGACAGCAGCAAAAGCAAAACCACTTTGTCGTTCCAAATCAGCTTGTGGACCAACAGTCTCGGTTCCAGAAGAGTCACATGGATCTCATGTCAAAATTCTTTTGTAAAATGACTGAAAAAAAATGTTGATTCCATCATTGGTTTATTTTAGTGTCTCCAAACAACTTCAGTTTCAGTTGTTTCATATCATCGATGCATATTTATGTCATCTTGACCAATCAGCTGACAGTTAAATCTCAGATTGTTATTTTTAAGTTTGAAGAAGTAGAAATGAAAATAATCTCTACAGCTGGAGTCTTTGAAGTGTTGACAGAATCTATTGAGGGAACTGTCTCCTGTATTTATACAAACTATAAATAATATACAAACTGTATAATAATGTCACGCTGTGCAAATGAAATGCTCAATCAGGCACCTACATAATAATTACTGAGAGGCTCTGGTAGAACGATTAAAAATAGGTGCACATATTGTTTTATTTATGTTTAAGACTTTTGCTGTTGTGAATTTTTGTGGAGACCAGACCCGACCTTCTCGATGATTCTCTCTCAATCAATGAAATAATCTATTCTGTTTGTTTTTGTCTTAAATTTCATCTTGTTTCATGACTTTGACCTGAAAAACTTCCCTCCTAAAGCTCTGAAGAGAAACTAGAGTATTGATTGATATTCGTGTTTCTGTGCGTCTCAGGGAGACTACGATCCATTCAAGACCCGAGTTGTTCACCTAAAAATGAACCCAACCACTGCTGCCAAGCAACAGCGCCAACAGGAAGTGGAGGCTCTCCGAGAGGAAGTGACACATCTCAGGGAACTTGTGCGCTCCCTGCAGGACGGAGGTGCAGCGGCTCTTTCACACGGGGATTCGGTCAACCTCAGCCTCAGTTTACCTCCATCAAAGGAGGTGCTCGGTAAGATTCAGAACCTCATCTACTAAAATACCTCTTAACATGTAACAATATCAGCTGCATTAAATCCTTGGACAAACTTACTTTACTTGAGTTTGTAAAAATTTCAAAAAATAGCACTGATATAATCCTTTTTTTCTGTTTTGGGAGGATTAAACGGTGTTGAGTTAATGAGTGTACAACATCTGATTGGTACCAGAAATCCTCCCTTTTCAGATCCTGATTCAAGCGGGAAATACTTCATTAAGATTTGAGGTTCCTCTGGCTGCCGTCTCTGTGGGTTAGTGTGAGACAGGCGGTTAGAAGAAGGTCGAGTACTTATGGCAGGGTTAAATATAAAATTGGGCAGGTCATTGGTGAATGTCTGTTGGCCAATTTGTCTTCTGAAGTGCAGTTCACTAGCTTGCTGTCTCATTTGGTGCATTTCTGCCTTCTTTTATTTTCCTTCCTTCTAGATAGTTTTTTCTAATGTGCCACTTGATGTCATATTAGATAATAATTGAATTTCTAACTCGTGTCCTGCATTTAAACTCCAGCAGATTATTTGCATGCAGAACCTAGAAACTGTATTTACTGTGAGATGAAGGCCAGTGCAGTCCAGGTTTTTGAAACCTTTATTTTTGTTGGAAACTTCTCAGATTTTTCCTGAAAAGTGACACATACATTTATTTGTCCATATTGTCTTATTAAATGCAGATGTTGCTGCAACTTGAGAATTCGCCTCAGTTTTCTGTGCAGCTTGACGGCTGTCAGTACGTGACAGTTTCGCCGCCATCCTGAAGTCTCTAAACATTATTTATTATCACTGACTGACACTCGAGAGGAACTCCGTCACCCGGGAGACGGATGAGCACAAAGACTGATTCACTCTGTGACTCTGAAGTTCGTACTCTCTCACTAAAATGTTTTAAAAGATGACTAAATTAAAAAAAATAAGAGGCTAAGATGTATAAAGAGCAGAATGATGAGTAAAAATAATTACCAGTCATTGGCGGGTGCCTCGTTAAGTAGAGAGTCATTTTTATCACTATAGATGTTCGTGGAACAAGTAAAATGCTTTTGACCTTTAAAAAGCAACAGCAGCTTTTCAGAAGCGTTACGAGTGCATTATGTTTTTTAGCTGCATGTTATTCTCAGACTCAAAGGTGCAGTCCTCGTTTAACTCTTTCATGCTCGATGGAGGTTTAGTTTGTTTGTTTTATAGAAATAGATCAGTGTGTGTGTGTTTCATCAGCACCAATCTGGTGTTTTATTTTAAAAATATAGGCTAAGAAATGCGTATGTGTTTCTGTCATGTTTTCATCAAGACAACAGATTTTTAATTAAATAATGTGTGGATTAAGACATCATTTTTAACATTAAATATAATTTTAACTTATAAAATCAGATGTTGCTGTTTTCCTAAAATCACATTTACTTTTATTACTTTATTAACAATGTCGTAGTACAGAAATCTAACATTATTTCAGCGTGTCCATCTGCTTCTTTTTAAAGTTTATTCCCAGTCCTGATGTTCATAACGTTTCAGGTTTATCTTTGCATGTGATGGATCAGTATTTGACTCAAACTGTTTCTTAGATTAATATTTTTATACAGCACAAAAGAAATGGATGTAAAATTCAACCGCAGCTCTGACGTTTACCTGAAGGACGACACATCCTTTACTAGAGGATGACTTCAGTTTGTTTTAGAAGTGAGAAAAAAATACTGAGTTTGTCTTCACACACGTCCTGTTGAGTGTGTTGTCAGTGGATGGGAAGTTTAAATGTAAACAACAACAATGATGTGTTCACAGTTTGTTCAGCCTCTAATTTTAGTTTTTGAAACGCTCCTATGTGAGTGAAATTCAAAATAACAACCCACTTCCACTATATTTAAAAGATGGATGTTACAATTTCAGTTCACATTGTAAAACTTCTTTTTTTGTTTTACAAACGTCTTGTATTCTGATGTGTCTAAACTGTATATTTATATCAGAAAAATTACAGAAACATCAAAAACAAACCAAAAAGAGAAGGAAAAGGTGTAAATAACTCCCTCCACAATGACTTTTAATTTCCTCCTAGTCTCCAGTTTCATTGCAACTGATTTCAATCGGATTTTCAATAAACCAAAAAGTTGCCCTTTCCTGTTTATCCTCTGTATGATGAGCTTCCTGCTAAGATACTCAGCCAGCTGCTTTATTCACCACTTTCCTCTGTGCATTATAGTAGTTTTTAGAATTGAGCAGATGGATCGCCGCAGGGAGAGTATATTTGATTTGGAGCTGCCCATCAATGCTGCATGAGTCTGGTGGGTTGAGCTCTGGTATTGTGAAAGTTCACAGAGAAGAAGTTGTACACATGTGGCTGAGCTTGAATATGTGGAATGACTTAGCTGCACTTGTGCTTTCAGATTCATTCATTAATGAAATACTGTTATTAGTCACTCTTCTAGTAAAGTTCCTTTGCAGCATCCAAACTCTTGACTGATGATATTCTTTCATCGCGACTGTGTGTGCTTTGCAGATTTACGTAAGCAGATGGAGAGCTCAGAGCTCAGAAACCAGAGGCTGAAAGAAGTGTTTCAAAGTAAAATTCAAGAGTTTCGTACAGTCTGCTACATCCTGACTGGTTACCAGATAGATATAACAACGGAGAACCAGTACCGGCTCACCTCGGTCTACGCAGAGCACATGGAGGATTCCTTACTCTTTAAAAAGGTGTGTATTGCACAGTTTCATGGTGAACAACAAACTGTACACACAGTATTTTACCACAGTCTTAATAAACACATTTACACCATGAACTCAGTCCTGAACACCTGCAGCATTTTTATGTTCATTGTGTTTTATTTGGAAACAACTTTTCCTACATTTACCCTGAGCATCACATTTATTCCAACATTTTAGGGCCACTGCTACGGACGTGTGATTGAGGATCCAATATAGTTTCTGTTTGAAAGTCTTGCTCTTTTGTTTAGGTTAAATGGGCAAAACAGAAACCCTGTAAAGAAAAATGTGGTGACCCTTCCATAATAAGACTTGGGTCCATGCATCTTTCTCATTGTGTTGGTTTTCTCTGGACGCACACAGTGCTGATGCTGTGTTGTTGCATGTGCTTTGCAATAACTTCCAGCTGCTGTTTTCTGCATCCTGATAACAATTTAGGTGAAAAAAAAAATCTGGTTTTCACTGCTTTTTAAAAACAGGTAATCAACCCTCTGTTTTCCATTTACAACACGTTTGCTTTTGTCTATGACTGATCACGTCTTGTTTTTTTAATGTGTGCTCAAACGCCCATTTTGATAAAGATCTGGGTTTTTTTTTAAGCTCTGATTTTAAATGAGACCATGTAGGTGTGGATGCATGCAACATCTGCACCTGCACACCTAATGAGATCAGATATGGCTGCAGGTAGCTGGCAGTGTTTCTGTCAGCATATGCACTGTGATCATTAAATACAAGTGTGAAGTTAAACTGGGAACACAGTCAACATACAACTTCCTACAGGCTGTAGCATCTGTGTTTGTGTTGATACCTGTCTTGTTGAGCTCTCACAAGCACATTTCACACATCGGTTGCGTCACATAGTAGAAAAAAGAACATTCCTGTGAAGTCGGCTGTGTTCCCTTTTTTGTAATTGACACATGTTCTGAGGCTTGTCAGAGTTTGCTTACATTCATAAATTCGGCATTGAGTAATAAATAGAGGGAGGGTTGTGTTATTAGTTAGAGCGTTGTGAGGCTTGTTCCTCCTTTCTGTGACTACCTTCATAGCTGGGTCAGATATGTAGAACCCCCATCATCATTTTATACAAACTGAAGCACCATGAAGGAATATCAGGCCGAGCATAAGAAGAGATGTTTGAAAGGGACTATAAAAAGACTTGGAGTGCTCATCTTCATCTCACTCCTTCTATTGGCTCCTTCATACGTGTGTTTTCACCATTATTCTGTTATATTTATGTGCCAGAACTAAACCACTCACTATGCCGACAGTCTCCTTCAGTCAGAGTATTTTGAAAGTAAGTGGAGTAATAAAGTGTGTGTGGGTGTGTTTGAGTGAGGAAGGACTGGACTGATGACAGACCACTGTCAAAGGGCTTTGATCGATCTCTATTCCCTGAACTATCATTGATTAGGTTAATTACAAACTGTCCATCAGCTGTTGCTCAAATCCTTTACTTATGTGGCTTTAAGGAAAACATCTCGTATAGACTTTTTCTGTATTTTATTACTGTGATCTGAACATACAGCAGTTACTAACTAATCTAACTAATCACTGAATTGCTGCTAAGTCGTATGATGCCAGTGGAAAACTGCTTGATTATCTTGGCAAGTAATTATTGGGATTATTAATGCCTTGCTCAAGGATTTGGCAGAATGCTGCCAGAGTGGGTTATAACCTAAGGATACATGTTGGGGGAGGTTGGGGTTGGGGGGGTTGGTGGTGATGGGGTTGTTCTTGTATGAGTTTGAGTGTTTTGTTCTTGCCGGTGTGTCCAATCCACCCTGTTGAAACCCACCTGCGACCCTGCCAGAGGAAATAATTCACTGTCAATATTTATTAACCTCAGACTGTCTATAAAAACTCACACTCAGTTTTTGTAATGTCTTCTTGATGTGCGCGCACACACAACCACACACACCAGCCACAATCTAAGTCTCTGTGACAATACACAAACTCATAGATCCCCTCCTCCTTTCATTCATACAGATGTATGAAGAGACACAAAATTGGCAAAGAAATGCTAAAACCTTCCATGTTGGTATTCAGTCTGTCCATGCTGGGAGTGTATGACATGCACGTAGTGGCTCATGGGAGCAACAATGCCAGTATCACTAATGTAGTGTGATGTGCACACCTACTGGAACACTCACAGACAAACATACTTGAATACAATACTTCTAACATGCATAACATGCTTTTTATGTATTTATGTGAAATTAATCTGTTATGAGAATTTAATTGCAGGATGAGGCAGGAGTAAAAAAAAGTGAGTTTTGATATGAGAAGCAAATGGGTCTTTACAAATAGGATTCTGACTGTATTCACCTCAGCAACAGGGTTGCCCAATAATCCTGCTAATATTCCCCTCCAGCAGAGGCAACCAAATCCTTCTTCTATGATATAAGCTCTTTAACCTGCAGCAGTCACATGTCATCTATTCTGTTTGCATGCAGTCGTCATTGTATGAGACTCTTGTTAATGTTGTCTTCGACCTTCTGTCACATTAAATATTTTAATTCCTCTGAAGATACTTTGATTTGGGAAATTTAATAGATTCAAGACAAATTATTACAGTCCCTAATATCTTCTCAGCTTTGTCTCAGCTCCAACATGAGCACCATTAGCACCTCAATATATGATTACTGCAGCTAAAAGAAAGCTTTTAAAAATAATTTTTAGCGTTTGTTATGGCTTCAGGTTTGATTGAATCAGTTTTCCTTTCAAATAAAAACTCTCAACAGGCCCATGTTTTTTGAAGTGGGTTTATTTAGACGAGACATTTTGAAGCTTTTCAGGACAGTCCGGGTATCTGAATTCATTTAGTTGCTGCTGAACCCACTTCAGAATGGCTGAAATACTCCTTTAATGACTTTTATAATGGTTGAAAATTTATTAATACATGCTAACATGTTGCTTTTCAGTGCAAGTCTTTAGTCCTCTAATAAATTTGTAGTAGTTGCAGATGTCGTGCCCCCCCAAAACACACACACCAGCTTTTGTGAGGACACGCCAGTCTGAAGATGCTAATGTTCACAAGGTTGCCGCAAGACTGTCTACAGCTTTTTTCTTTTTCTAAAGAGGAACCTGACTGTAGATTTGAAATCGACACCAATAACTAGAGGATGATAAAGGTCAGATAAAATATTTTCCACATGTCATAAAGACAGCAGACAGCTCACTCTCAGTCTGACTCTGTGGGCTGACTTCCAGCATCCCGTCAGATTTAATCACCTAGCCTAATTATCTCAGGAAACCCGGTTTATCAGAAGCTGTGCTTCAACACAGCCTGCAGAAAACAGGGTAATGTCATTTCTTCATATTGTAGCAGCTCACGGTCTGTTCCCCGGGAAGATGGTGATATTTACTGGACTTAACTCTATTTCAGGGTAGTTTTTAGAACTCAGAGCACTGAGGGTAAATACTTTACTACTGGCAATAGGAAAAATATCTTTTTTTCTCTTTTTTATGAAAAAATGCTTTTAACAACATTTATTGAGAAAAACACAATTCAACCAGCAGTCTTCAGGTTTGATCTTATACACAAATAATTGCACAATATATATTTAGCAGAAATCAGATCAAATATAATTTACAGCAAAATGAAAAGAAATGTAAAAGACTAACTTTTAACAGTTTAAGTGCAGCATTCTCTTGTCTTATGATAAAACCATTGGGGTTACTTCTGTGTATTCAGTCAAATGCAGCTGCAATGTCACTATTATTAGCTTTGCACTGTAAAATCCTGTTGCATCACTGAAGATGCAGCTTTATGTCTCATTTATATTTGTTAGTGGTAGTTTTAGCCACCTGTATTGACTGGCTTGAAGATTTGTGACATCAGTTCCTCAGATTTGTGTCTCAGAAACTTAAAGATCGGTTGTCTCAAAATCGGAGAGTGTTTATGGCTCAGACAGCAACTCATTGGAACAGTTTACCACAGGTTTTAAAATTAGACAAGACAATATGTAGGATAGAGGAGACACAGGTTTCATTAGGGTGAGCATTAAAAGAAAACTGGCAAGAAAATTCTCCTTCCAACTTTATGCATTTAAAAAATAGAGTTGTATTTCCCATTTCTACTATAAAGTTGTGATAAATCAGATAATGCTGGCGCCTCAGTGCTCTTGTCTTTTTGATCAGTTTTACAAAATATAGCCAGGAGCAGGTCTGTGTTGTTCTTTTAACAGCCAGTTTCTCACAAGCGGTGGAAGATCAAAAGTTTTGGGCGCCGGAGTCGACTATTATTTCACATCTTTTACAGCAATACAGACAACAACTGGTTCAAAGCAAAAGCTCCTTAGTAACACTTGGTTTATCTGAAGTAATGTGGTTTGATAATTAAAAAAGGATTAATGTTACATTAAAATGAGTGTGATATCAGAATAATTTAAAAAAGTGTGCGGATGCGTTTGTGTCTAGCTCGTACTTGTATGTAATTTATATTTTTAGTTCACCCCCAAGGTGATGGTGCTGATTAGCATCAGTGATTAGGTATTTATGAGGCTCTGCTAATCAGAAAGATAAATACCTGAGCTGTGTGAGTGGGTGAATTATTTCAACATTTCTTTTTGCTCAAGTTTCAAGAACAGGAAAGTGTTGCTTGTTCATTAACAGCTGGGAATTAAAACAAGTTGGATTAAAACAAAAAGATGAGACAATTAGACCATTTTTTGCACTTCCTCCCCCCCAAAAATTACCTTTTTAAATGAAGAAGTATAGAAGTTGGTTGATGATCAGACAGTCTTTTTTTTATAGATGGATTCATTTTTATTGTTAACGAATTCTGGAATTTGATGTTTTTTGTCTGAGAAATTTTAGCAGATTGTGTCATTTTATCATATTAGCCCTTGACGAATTTCACTATACTTGTGTTTGGTAAACACTGGCAGTATTTTAGGACTAAATATAGAAACCTGCACCAAAAATGCTTGAAATGGCCTGAAAATTTCTTCTTTCACTTTGTGAAACCACAGTGATTCTATTTGCATGTTCAGATCAGAGATTAAACTGATTAGTTTTTATTCATAAACATGTACATGTATGTTGTAATGTAACAGAAGATGAAGGTATGGGTTCTTGATGTTTGGATACACGTGTGGGCGGAGCAACTGTGGACTAACCTGAGAAATGTTGTGCAAGTTTTATTGATTTAAAATAATGTCTTTAACTTTTATAATAATATATAATTAAATTAATACATATTGAACTCTGGTTCTTATAAAACTTGAGAAACAGATCTGATAAAGAACTTTATTCTGACGGTCCACAGACAGACATGAACCATCACTGTTGGGTGAGAGATGGTCCAGGTTACATCTTCTGACTGGCTGCAGCCGTCTGGTGGTTGTTTCAGATTACAAGTCAAAACATTTCACCGTACAGTTCACAATCTTTTCCACATTTCAAACACTGATTTTGTAATCAAAGACATTCAATTTTGTGACCTCTAAAGTTTGTTGAATTATACCACCTCATTTTGGATTTCATGCTCGTGGATGGAGATATGCATTGTATTAGTCACAGAACAGAAATGCTCAGTTACATACAGTATTTTTCTTTTGTTCACTTAATGTTATCTAACATATTTTAGCTAGATTAGCTTGGTCTATAATTTCTACTTAAATATTACATGAGACACAAATTGGCTCAGATGAAGCGGAACATTTATCAAACAAGCTCCTGAGGTGAAGTCTTGAGACTGTAGTAAAGTTCAGACCTGGTAAAAATGCATTTTAATCTGAAAAGTCTGAAAAGTTTAGAGTTTCTAATCTCCCAAAGCAGAACGTCTGCTGAGTTCACTCACCTCTGCCATCGATCTGCTCATTAACGAACAAACAAAGAACTAACTACAACAGACATTGAAAACTTAGATATCCACCGACTCACTTTTTTTGCTGTTTCTCATTCCTCTTTCATTCCCTTGACATAATCCTCTGTCTTTCCTTCCTAATAAAAGAAAAAAGATGAGATCTTTGGGCCAGCTCATTAAAACTTTCTACCAATTAACTGTAAAGTCACCTGAAAGGAGATGGCAAGAAAGGATATGAGGTGGTATGTCAGTGTAGCAGAAACCAGGAAAACATGCTATTTTTGAGACGCTAAGTAGCTTCTCTGTAAAAGTGAGAGGAGAGAGAGGACAGCTAATAAAGTGTAGTTTATGAACACTGTCCCCTTTTAATGTACTCATCTCTATTTTATCAGCCACTCCGGAATGATTAATGCCACACAAATGTGTGAATTTCTCTGTGTGTGTGTGTGTGGAAGACACACTAAGCCATTTATTACATTCAAATTAAAGTAATGTGAATAAGGAGCTGGTAGCTACAGCAGTGTCCAGCTGGGCGACTGTACCAAGGTTTCTATCTAGATTTAGTCATTTTTAACACCACTGTCTTTCTAATTTGACCACTAACATTTAATATGATTAATCGTCATGTTCCATAAAGATTTTTCTGCATAAACCAACATTAGACAGAACAGATAAGTTTAGTTAAAAGTGAATCTTAGGTTGCTAGAAAAGTTTGAAAAGCTTGTTACTTTCTCAAGTTGACCTCTGTCTCAGATAGATTGGGTTTAAGGTTTGCAAACCACTTTGTTCAAAGAAGAAATTTTTAAGTCTTCTTCATGACTGTAACTAAACAAACCTTCAAGTGTCCTTTGCGTTTGTTAACTGTTCTACAAACACGAGTCTTACATAACCAGAGTGGCATCAGGTGGCTTTAGCAGAGCTGTTATGTAATTAGTATAAAACCACACATGTACTCAACATCCAATAACAATAAATAGCTGCTGGTATTTTGACATCAGGAAGGACCAACCAGGGCCGTCCTCGCCAACTAGCAGCTCCTGTGACATTTCTGTCTAATCAAGGACTGAATCATTAATAGAGTAAAGCACATTAAAAAGAGACAATACATGAAATAAAGTTACATGTCAAACACTGCAGGGCATGTAAGACTAATAGAAGTTAAACTGTTTAAACAAACTAAATATAGCTCAGTGGTGAAAAAATGACACATTTATAAAAGATTAACACAAACTGGACTGAGAGATAAACAAGAATATATTGTGGAGAAATAAAGATTTTAACCAGTTTGTGCTGTACAATTGATATTAATGTTCACAGATTTATCTTTGAACCATGTTAAAAGCAGGCTGATTAATCAGCTGAGCAATTAATCAACCAATGTTTGTCACTGAATAAATGAAGAGGAGACCATTAATATGTTTTAAGTGATAATGATCCTCTCCATATTTTCAATTCTCAAGGTTTTTTTAAGTAATGCAATTATGTTGTTTTTAGAACAGAATTGAGTAATGCAAAAAAAAAACATCAAAAGAGGAAAAAAAAGAAACTGACATAGTATATTCATGTCGGCTGCCCTGATTTCTGAAGATTTACCATTAAAAAACACGTTGGTTGAATTATAAGCCCCGCCCCTGTTTCACCTGGAATTTTATCACGCTAAAGTCAGTCAAATTTTCTATTACTGTGGTATAACTATTCAGTACCTGAAGAACTAATAGAAAATAAAGATTGTCTGAATGAAGGTTTGCACCTCTCTCTTGTTCACATCTCCATTACCTGCTGTTCTTCTGGAGCTGCTGTACTGCAGACTAGAAAACTACTAAATCGTCAACACCATGTTTCAGCTGTTGAAAATGTTAACGTCACTATAATCCTACAGAAGCCCGGACTGAGCAAGTGTGTGTACAAGAAGGTCTTCAAAGCAAGGGCCAGTCAAACCAACTAGACTTTTTGTAGAGAACAGTACACATGAGCAGCAGAACACATTGGTAGAGTTCTAAAAAACCAAACCCACCCTGGACTGGGTTCGTCATTATACAAACATTTTGTAATCAATACAATACTAAAGACAGTATTAAATACTCCATAATGTTTTTGTTACATTTCTTTTAAACATAAAATATTTTTTATTACATAAACTGTACCAGAATGACTTTTTTCTGTTTGCAGCTCCAGTAGTCCTGACCCAAGACTTTAGGAGCATCTAATAAAATAAGTTGTAGCACCATTCAAAATAATTTCAGTTTTTATTTTATTTTGAATTGATTCATAAAATATGTTTTATCTTAAACTTTGTTTCACCTGGAAGGTTCCATTAAGGTAAAATTGCTTTTTGAAGGAAGTTCTGGGGATCAAACAGACCACTCTTCATCCAGGCCATAGCCACCACAAAATTCAGAATAAATGAACTCCAAAATTACACAGAATCTTTTATTTACAAAAAAGAAAAAAAGGCTGTTATAAAGGAAAGTTATCTAGAATTAAAAACGACAGAACAGAGCACAAGTTAATGAAATCCATTCTTTTAAAATAAAACAATTTTTTTGAATTATTGTTGGCCAAAGTGTTTATTATCATTTTTAAAGGTGCTGCAGATAATATGAAACTAATAAGAATTTGTTGAGTCACCTGAGGGATAAACTTATCAACACATTAGTCACTTTAACGAGAGTCACACATTCAGTTACACAGTTTATTAAACAATTTAATTGAACCCATAAACTCAGTTGTTTTCAAAGGAGCTGCTGTTCACTGTTTGAGTGTTTACACATTTGTTTTAAATCCAGTCTCAGGTGTATGACTACCCCCCCACACTCCTACCACAGTAAAAAATGACAGATGCGAGGTTAAAAACAATCAAACAAACAAAAAAATAACAGGTAAAATATGTTAGAGAAAGATATTTGTGTTTTGTGAGTGAATTTTTCCTTGTTTCCTGTCAGACACCAAGGCCTCATTGACATTTTACTGATAGTTATGAAGATAAACATGTATGTTTGTCTTACACTGATGAACAGTAAACACAAAGGCTGATGGGAATGCAAGAGTAAAAAAAAACAGCATTTTAAGGGAAAAGATTTCATATACTAAACCTTCAATCTGGGAGACAAAACCCCAGAGAAAGAAGAGGATATTGACTCTGATTTGTCCTGACAGTTTTCTGTTTTCTTTGCCCTCAGGGTGTGTGTGTGCGCGCGCGTCCACGTTTGTGCATCCATGCATGTGTGTCACTGTGTGTGCACGTTTGCGTGTCCACACTTGTTGGTCCCGGTTGCTCCTAAGGTCATTGTTCTGAACATATGTCCTTTGTCTTGATGGCAACATGATACATACCAACAGCAGAAGTCTTCCTAATGTCATAAATCTAGTTGTTTTTTTTAAGAGAGGCTGACACACTCACAGCAGTTCACACACCACTGCTTTCTGTAAAGCAGCACTGGATGAATGTCACCGACGGATGTTTGTTGTCTGGGGGTGAAAATGAACCACGTGACTTTAAAAAACACACGCAGTTCTGTGACGAATGTTCTAAACACAGTAGTGCTATAAAAAGTTCAAATGGTAAATGATCCACTCTTACAAAACAGATTTAAAACCTGATTTTTCTTTAAATAAACAAGCACAAATTTTAGGAAATTTATGTTTTGTGGATCATTTTCTTTGTTGTAATGATGATATGTGGGAGTGAATCTTACAGCATGTTTGTGTCTGTTGCCAAATTAGAATATACTGTTTGGTAATGATGCAGAAATGTATCCACAGCGTTATTTAACGCTACACACTCCTGTTGTTTTATTCTGTTAATTCAAACCAGCTTATTCAGCAGTTGAACCAGAGAACACGATTTGTCTGTTAATTACCAAAATATCGTTAAAGACTAACAACAGAAACTGCCAATAAATTTACAGCTATGGTTTTCTAAACTTTCAGATTATAATAAAACATCTTTGTACATTGAAAGTAAAACTATGTTTTGGAGCTCTTTAAGAATTTGAGGTTATTTCATATTTTAAGGTTTGAAATGTGTCAGACAGTAACGACTGTAACATTTCCCATGTTTTATGTATTTATGCCATCGAGAATCAGGTTAATCAGTAGCTTGTTTGAAGTGTTCATACCAGTGACAAAATAGTTGCTCTCGTCGCTCATTTGTTGCTCATTCATATGAAGGGCACTTTAAGATCAGTCAGAAAAAGCTGATTAGTATATTAATATGGATACATTTGCTGTTGATTAAATTAAATTTTAATGAGGCTTCTATGCCAGTTCTTTATTTCTTACTGCTTCTGACATCCTGCTGTCAAATTCAGAAAAATGCCAAAATCTGCATTTAAATTGAAAGTTATTAATTTGCATTTTTTGATTATTCAATTATTTGCCTTCTGCTTTCGGACCTCTACCAACAATCAGCGGCTGCACATTTCTGTCCTGGTTAAATATTAGAACAAGACTAAGTGAAACATTCTCTGAAATTATTTTTAAACATCCAGTTTTTTTTGTTACAATGAGATTAACTGAACAGCAGTTTTTAAAATCGAATGAACAACTGAATTATGGGAGGAAAAGATGAAAAGACTGAGATCAGCTGATGGTCTAAACTGCTAGTCTTCCTCCTTTGTCCCCTCTTGTGTTGCTTCATCTAAAATCAACATGATTTCTCAATGATTTTAATGATAGTTTCAAGAAACTATTAGCATTGTGTTTAATAATAACCAGGCCCTAATTGGACAGTCAATGGTAATTATGTCCATCATTAATTTAGTTAGCAAAACTGTGAGCCTGTGATTTGCCTTCATCAGTAAGCTGTGTTTATTACAATAAAAGAGCTGCTTGTTTGTCATGAAATTATTTCTCGCTGGTTGATGTATCAGGATTAAATTGGAATTTTCTTTTTTTTTTTAATTCTAAATAAAATGACACAGTTAAAAATTGAACCAACACCTTACCCAGAAAATAGATGTCACATTATCAACTCTTGTGTTTATTCTAGGAAAATCTCATAACAGAAAAGTAAAGAACCATCCAGACTTTTTAAATAACTGTGAAATTTTAATGATTTTAACCTCATAAAGATGTTGTGTCTCCAGTTCAGTCTGTTGTCCAGGTGAACATCAGGTATTTATACTCTACTATCACCTCCACTTCTTCTCCCATGATGGAAATGGGTTTTGATCTGTTGCTGTTCCTACTAAAATCCACAGTCATCTCCTTTGTCTTGTTCACATTCAAGATATGACTGTTTGCAGACCAGGACACATCAGAGCATTTTTGTAGATGACAAATACCTGGACTGAATGACCTGGACTGAAAGTCTGAGGTGTACAGAGTGAAAAGGAATGGTGAGAGTACAGTCCCCTGTGGTGCTCCTGTGCTGCTGATCACCTGGTCAGACATAGTAAAACTCTTCAGTCTCTCAAGCTGGTCTGTTTGTGAAGTAGACCTTAATCCAGGGCATCCACCTAGTTCATCTTTTTTACACAGTAAAACAGGCTGAATTGTGTTAAATACACTGTAGAAATCAAAAAACATGATCCTCACAGTGCTGCCTGCTTTGTCCAGATGACAGTTTGTTTGTTGAAGCAGTTGTATGACGGCGATAAGCAAACTGTAGTGGGTCTTGAAACATGCTTGTTTGCTTATTTAGGTGGACCAATATGAGTCAAATGTTAGACACAAAAAGTCCTATTTTGTAAATTTTCTAAATTCTGTCAGTAATTTTGGGAGGTTTTTCCCAAAATATTGGGTGGCTTTTTTATGTCAGTTTTTCTAAAAGTGTTTATATGCACCTCTAAGTTTCATGCAGCCTGCATAAAGAGAGGAGCTTCATTAACATTCAGAAAGAATTCAGCTCTCGGGTTGGATCGGGTCATTTTAAAACTCCGCCCTGCATCTCAAGTCAGGTAGTATTGATTTCCTTTAATTGGATGGACAAATAGAAAGATAAATGGAATGATACTCGATGCTACTGAAGTGTTTTTTTTTTGTTTTTTTTTAAATGCACAAGTTTATCGTGTCATCATTCTCACCACTGATTTTTAGCTAACAGACAAAATCTTTAACTCAGATTTTGGAATTAATTGACATCACCTTTAAGGTGAAAGCTGTGACATTGGTAATTACACTAGCGTTCTGCATGGTTCTGTAAGGTGACATTTAGTCAACTTTCAGGTTCTTTTTGGGGTTTGAAGCACAAATAGCAAACAGGACATGTTTTCAAAGGTCAAATATTGTTTAAAACATTTTTTCGTGGAAGTGTGAGTATGCAAGTAAGCATTGATAAGGTCAGTATTTGAATAAAACTCAGGTTTCCCATGGCTGCTTGTTAATGAAAGTTTTCCCTAAAACGTGATAATAAAATATTACATTTATTATTTGTTTATTACTTAATTGCTTATTTTATTTTAGAGGTCGTTATGCAACAACAGTAATTAGTTTGAATAAGTTATTTTATTTGCAAGCCTTTTTTCCTTGATTTATAAAATATCCTCTATAACAAGATGTTTTTTGTATTCCATAACATGATGTTGGCCTTTTAGCATAAAAAGGAAAGAAAACGTAAACTGATATAATTGATGGATAGAATGACATTTTGATGCAAGTCTGAGAAATCACTAAGCTGCAAACAGTAAAATAAAAATGCTCAAATCTTTTGGCTGCATGAATTTATGAACATTTGGGAAATGTTTCATCTGTGTTTTATTTGGGAACCTTTTTTTTTTTTCCAACTAATTTCCAAACTCCTGGCCATATTACTGAGTCTGCATGATTCCTGTTGACAAAAGCAAATACTCTTTGCTATGTGGTTACTTTACATTAAGTGGACCTTGACACGCTGATAATAATGTAGCTCAAGACTGTAAAGACTAAAGGAAGGATAGAGGTTTATTTTACCTATTTCACTGTTGGTTATCTTGGTTGATTAAGGAAAATTCCACAATAAAAGCATCACTTCAGTCAGACTGTCATATTTAGTTTCTGCATAATTCACCATAAAGTTCCTGATGCTGCCAGATTAATTCTAATCTCTTAGATAATCTGTTTACTTTTCCTGAAGCTTCATGATCAGGTCTCAGTTCAATCAGTAAAGTTTTGTGGATCGATTCATTGTAAAGATGTTCTAGGGTTTGAATTGCAGCTTCTTCAGTTTCTAACATAAATTATTAAACCTAATGACTTTGCCGTTAGCCTTCGCTGTACTTGTGTATGTTCAGTTCTAATTAGCCAGCGTTTGTGTCAGAGAAGAAGCAGACATCGCCTTTGTCTCTCTCTCTCTCTCTCTCTCTCTCTCTCTCTCTCTCTCTCTCTCTCTCTCTCTCTCTCTCTGTTGTTTTTTTTATTTCTAAATTCTTCTTAATTATAGCTTCTTTCAGAATGCATGGCTTATTATTAATTGGATGGCAACAGTTCATGTCTGTTTATTGTCTAAATTGCCCCTTTGTTTCTTTTCATGACCTTCTTGTTTATGTGTATTATTTTAACACTTCTTAACAAGTCTCATTCTGCACAAAAAACACACAGTAATCTCAATGTGTCTTCTGGGCAGCTGTTCTAGGGAATCTGGCAAATATATATATTTTTTTTTTTTTTAAAATAAAATTAGTAAAAAGAAAAAAAGTGGTTGAACTGCTTTTAATTAGCTGCCACATCAAGTTGTTATTCTCACTTTCTGTATCAAATGAGCCTAAAAAACTGCTTAAAATAATTGATCTGTGCAGAAGCTTCTGCCCTCTGATGAAGTCATGGTTTCAGCTGGTCCCATCAACTGCTGCTTGGATAATTTCATCCAGCATGCTTGTTGGATTCATACACAGCAAATTCTACAGGGTTGATTTAACTCTACTGGAGTTAAATTCAACACTGTCAAAGTGTCTATATGAGTCCACACCACAAAGTGTTAAAACAACACTTTTGAAAGTGTTTGGCATTTAACACTGAGATGGAGTTTCTTTTAACTCCGTCTGTAGTTCAAATTTAACACTGATCAGTGTTGATTTTTTTTTTTTAACAACTTGACCATAGAGTTAAAAGTTAGCACTATAAGTGTTGCCTGTTTAACTCCAGATAGAGTTAAGCACAACTTTTGTAACGGACAACATTGTCATTGATCTTCTACCTATGAGAGTGTCTGATACACATGCTGTGGTAGAAACATGGGCAGGGCTGAATTCACCCTAGCCAGGCGTCAGATGAACCGAGGTCAGAGATGAGAGAACTGTGTTCCCATTCACATCAACAGACTCTTCACAACTTAAGCTCAGAGAAGCATTAAGTCCAAGCACAATTTATAGTAATGAACTGTACAATAGGCAGCTTGGATTAGGTTACCTCAGTCAGGTTTGAGTCACGGTTGCTGACAGATTTAGTGATGTAGTAGGTGTAAAGTATTGAATAAAAGGTTGTGCTGCATGACGAACTTTATTTTCACTCTCACATGGAGCTTTATGATGTGCAAATTTACAAGTAAATGGCAGATATAGTCTCCAAGTGCATTTTGGGTAAAACTCTGACCCAGTCATTGGCTCCACCCCCTGCCTGGCTCTAATTTAACTCATTTCAGAGCTAATTTTAAATTCAACACTTGACAGAGTTGTTTGAATGTAACTCCCCAAATCAACACCTAACCCTATTTTGAGGAATTTACTCTCATGGAGTTAAATAGACTAAACAAGTATTAAATTAAGTATTTTGAACACACAACACCAACACTGGAAATGTAACCCTTTTGAATTTGCTGTGTACAAATATTTTGGACAAACTGGCATCTTGTCATGAAGGCAAAAGGTCGCTTATATGACTCGGGAGTTTTACACCAAGAACCTTTTTTGACAAAGATGGTATTGTCAGAAAACATGACTGTGTGGCATCCTGAGCCGGCATTGCTGCTGGTTCTAGGCGAGGGCAGGGCTGAGCTTTGGAGGTTCTGGCAGCTGGGAGTGCTCGCCGGCTGCGAGGGAGGCTGGCTCCGAGTGGACGGACGCCACTCGGCAGAGTCTGGAGAGAGAGAGGAGATCAAGGCCAATTCGCAATCTGTTGCACTGGTTGTGTTTGTTGGACGTAGCAACAGTAACTAAGGGGGTGTGGCTCAGTAAAAGGTCAATTCAGACTTTACTTATCTACTTAATGTCTTTTACTAATGTGTGTGTGAACAGTGAGTGTCGTGAACAAATACATTTAAATGATGTACAGATTGATCCATGTGCACGTGGCTTAATGTTGTGAGTTTAACCAGTTTGTCATTAATCTCATGTCTGAAAGGGGCTTTTGTCCTGCAGACCATTTCACCACTACCTCAGTTTACTGTCTTTTACCATATGTACATCAGAGTGACCTTGTTAGACCATCTGTGCATGTTGGCCACTTGAAATCAAACATTTCATCAGAGCGTTTGTATTACACCAGATAAGGAGGCTGTTGTCTTGGTTTTGCGTTCCAACTATCTATGGGGGTCCTTACAGTTAACTCAGCCCCCATAGGCTTGAATCAAACAGTCCACTGTGTGTTATACACTCCCACTCATACACAAGCTGTTCCCAGGACAGACTTCTACATTAAGGTGTTTCAGACAGAGATCTCCATGGTAACTGGTCGAAGTCTTTTTTCTTTAAATGTGTTTCATGTTCCCGAAGCCCCAACAGTCTCTGGAGCCTTGTGCACACTTGTTTGTTTGTGCACCTGTGATGAGAGTAGCAAGCCTGAGGAGATGGTACAGCTTTCAGGCAGCCACACACAGTGGGAAGGAAACACACCAGGGATTATCAGGGAAGCAGAGTCACAGGGGAGCAGCAAGATGAAGTGATGGAAAGTTATCATGTGAAAATTTACATGAGAACTATCTTTGAACCGCCTCTACTCCAGATTTTTATATAGTTCTGAATCAGACTGATCACTGTCACACATTCAGACCATCAGGAGTTATCATGAGAATAAAGCTGATCTCAGAGTTCAGTTTGAAACAGGAAGTTGTTTCAACTTGTGTTTGAAATGTTTCTGTTGCTTTTCATGCAGCTGAAGTCACAACGTGTTGTTTTTAGAGAGTTCTGTGTTCCGAAACAATAAATAATCTTCAGAACAACAAGGTCTTCTTCTTTGCATACTTCTTAGAAAATAATTGTGATACTAAATCATTGTGTAAAAGTAGCAACATCTCTAGCATTAGAGTTTTGCTCAGAGATTAATATTTAATTTTTGCCCACTGGTGCTAGAAAACAAGCTGATTTATTGTCTAACTAATGAAACTGTTCTGCAGCAGTGATTGAAGTCAGTTTGTTTGCATGATGATTCTCAGTACAGGATGTTTTTAAGTTATTCATATAAAGTATCGTGAACTATAATATGCTGCTGATCTAAACTCCACTTCCAGTTGGCGATGGGACACGCTGTCACCTGTAGACCAGTTGTTCATCTGTTTGTACAGAGAACATCATTTCTTACACAAATTTATTTGACTTCATTCCCATTTTTAAAGTTGCCTACAAAATTTGAAGGTACATTTAATTTTAGAAACATCTCTACAAATGATTGTGTTTAAGGCGCTTACCACATAACCGCAACAAATCCAGCTCATGTTTTTTGTTGCATGTCATCCTCCCTTTCCTTAATTTACTGTCTATAAACTCCTGAATATATGTGATTTAAAAATAAGTTAATGACTGGAAGAAACAAAAATACCAGACTTATTAGGAAGCATCATGAAATAACAGCAGACTGCAGCTTCTTGGTGGAACTTCTTGACCACGTCTGCATATGACAACAGAATTTGTCTTTAAGTAGGAGGAAGAATCTAAGTGTTGGTCTTGTGTGTGAGAGATGAAGCAGATAAGTGCCAGAAGTCCCTAAAGTCAAGATTATTAGAGCACTTGGCTCCTTCCATTCAGTAACTCCATTTCTTTGGGTTCTTTTTATTTCTGGGCTTTTTAGAGAGTCTGACATCTAAAGACCTGCAAACAAAGGAAGTCCTTATAAGTCTCACCAAGTTTGTATTGTGTTTAAAATTCTATCATGGTGCCAGCTCTAAGGCCCGGGACTTGTTTGCACTGAGCTATCCGCCTGCTCCGGACCTGCCCTCTGCAGACTGAAGAACTGTGACTGTTGAACTAACAGAAATAGACTTGTGTGCTGTTCAACACTAAACTAATAACATAGAGTCAATGGACATAATGTTATATGCACGTTGACGGACTGAAAACAAAGTATTTGTCACAAGTATGGAGGAAACAAAGGTAGTAGTTTGTATGGAACAGTCTGACAGCTGTTGGGCCTTTTCTTAAATATAAAGTTTAGGATTCTCTTAATCCAAACAGCAGATCCTTGGCTGTGGTTTTCTACAAACAGCACACCCGCGGTGGTCTATTAGCCTTAAATGGAGACCATTTAAATATAGAAAAGCACCCAAAATTACACATAATCAATTAGTATTTTCAATTAACTGTACATTTAATTTTCTTACTCAGAAAAGGGGATTTGGTAAAATTCTCTGTAATGAGACAATAAACCTTGTTTAGAATTAATCAACATTTAATTATAGTTCTAGACAGTCTCAGTTTCTAATTCTCTCCTGCTGCTTTCGACTGTAAATCAGTCTCATTTCTCTACATTTTGAAGTAAAACATCTACAGGAAGTCGTTCAGTCTTAAACATTGTCCACACATTTCCGTCCTCAGTCGAGCATCGTTACCGTCATTAGGTCAGGATTCTGTTCTCTCACCCATTAAAGATTTGTGATGGCGAGTTCTCTCCTTTAACTTCCTGTAGTTAAAGTCTTTACCTTTAAATCCCCACATGGTAAATATTTACCAAGTTGTTCTTCACTTAATCTGTTCTGGTTCTGGGACCGCCTTCTTCTGTGTTTCTCATGACCCACAGTTTGTCTGATTAAAGATCCGTGTCTCTGATGGACACTGAAGCGGGACAGATATCTCAATAGTTTCTCTCCATGTCATGGGACTCTGCTCTTCGCTACCTTCATCCCTTCTTGCATCGTTTTAATTACTTTATCCCATTTCCCTCATCCCTTTCTCCTTCACTCCGTCGCCCCGAGCTGCTCCTCATTCCTTTTAATTAATCCACACAGATTCAGACCCCACCCCACACCCCCACCTCGCTGCGATTGTATACACATACAACACACACTGATGCATACTTGACAATTCCCTTCAGACAAGAAGTTAAAGTATAGCTTCACTTTAACAAGTGTTGGAGGTTGTCGTGGGAACTGTCTAATTGCTGGATGTTTTTGTTCTAATATTTAATGCAGGGATCAAATGGAAACATGCAGCTCATGGAAACTAACTTCTCCAAAACTCTGGGAGAGATGGTGGCGCTGCATCTGCATCACCAAAAGAGCATCCCTGCCTTCCTTTCATCCGTGACCCTTGACCTCTTCAGCCGACAGACCATGATCTGAAGATTCAACACAAGATTGATTTGTCTAATTCTCAAAATATACAATTTTTGTCCAAATAGTGTTAAAAATACTGTTTCATTGGGATAAAATACTTCTGTGTTTTAATGTTAGATTCTAAGAATTCTCCTCATGATTTCATTAATAACACTTTAAACTTTTTTTAAGAAAAAATGTTTTCACGAAAACATACTTCCAATTTATTTATTCAGGTTGTTTTTATTGCTCAAGGCTGAAATAAACTTTCAATTCAATCATATTTACTGTGTGGACAAAATCAAATGCGCCTGTCCTTGTCCAGATAGTTTTTATCTTTGATATAAAAGTTTTGACAAATGTTTTGTAGTCATTTAGTTTAGGAGATAATGTTTTTTACAAAATCAAGTGATTATTTTAAAGATTCATTAAGATTCTTGTTTAATTTGTCCTAAAAATATATCTGTCATTCCAACTTCCTTCTCAAGATGAGAAATTCATGCTTCAGTTCAAACATTAAGAGAAAAAAAATCTATTTAATCTATTTTAAATCTGCCAAATTTGAGGTTGATGGTATTTAGTCAGAGCAGACGGAGCCATACGCTCAGACTGAGAATATTTGTTTTGGTCTACTGTCACTAAAGCTGTTTTATGCTCTCTTGATCTTCTCTGTTTTTTATTTCATTTTGTCTCTATTATCTTAAAATGGTAATAAAAACATTTGAAAACATCCATGTAACCAAACCTATTTAGGACGTGTAAAATCATTCCAGAACAATCATGGCAGGCTGCCCCCTTTTTTTTCTTAAATACGACTGCTTTATCGAGCGTTTTGCACAGAAATGACTGAATCAAACTGACTCGCCAGCAGCGTCATGTGGTGAAGCAAAGTGAGATAATATTTTACAGTATCAGTTTGGTTAGCATCATTAGCAAGAAGCTTCCTGCTTTGAACCGGCTGTGTGGTGTTTACGCTCAGACTGGCGTTATTAAGAGAATTTTAAGCAGGACTGGTCACGTGTGCCTCACACCTTCGATATGACCCTGTCACATGGTAACATCATGTCAGTGTGGCATGATTTTGTTAGTGTGTGGCTTGTCCATGATGCAGTCTGAGAGAGTCGTACCAAGGCGAGGACCGGGGCGCGTGCTGCCATCGTGGGTCATGGGTGTACAGCCATTCTGACAGCTCTGAGTGTGTTGAGTAGACACATAATAATAAACTTATTTAAGAATCATAGCAGCTTCATACATGTCTTTAATCTAATGGATGTTTGTTGCTGCGATTCAACCAGGATCTAAAAAGGAAGACCGTAAAAGGACATTATTCTGAGTGAAGGGAGCCTGTGAGGTATAATTCTAAAAGCAAATCTAAAAACAAGATGGATAAAAGTGTTAAGTTTAGGATAGTACGAGTTGGAGGTTAATGACAGTTCCATTAGGCCTTAGGACATCAGGCGAGTCAGATCTGTAGTGTTTATTCTTGTGTCCAGTCGGCTGTCTGAGAGCCTAAACATTTACCAAAACACATGAAAGTTTGCATCCGAATGGGTAAAATGTAATAAAGCTTGTCATAGATGTAAATGAGTGTTTCATATTGATGCAAACTTAACTAAAAGTTATAAAGATATCTAAACAATCTTTTTTAACACACAGCCTGTGCTTTTGGGGGGCGGGAGGGGGGACACTTCTTGAAATTTAATCACATCAAACTTGTTAAGTCATGGAGGATAACAAGTTATCAAATGCTGGAGCTTTCCTCATGGGGCGTGGTTAGACTTCAAAACCTTAATTTCTCATCAAAAAACAAACTCAATAACTCAAATAAATAATAAAGTCCATATGTTTGATCACAGTCCTCACCATGTATTCTGTTCACCTCCCACATTTACCATATCAGCTTCAAATCTAGCTTTATAGCAGAAAACACAATGATCTCAGCTGATATTAAAAGCCAGACTTTTCGCTGGGGGACTTTTTCTTGGCAGCAGGACGAATTTAGATTTTTCCCCATGACATTTAATGTTGATATAAATCCAACATTTTTCATCCCATCCGCACCAACGTTCTCTGGAGTAATGCTGCTACATCCCGATACAAACTATACAGGCCTGACATGTAGGAGAAACAGCTTCCTGACGTTGCCTCATACTTCCTCAGAGACGGCTTCTAGGCTTGACACGTGATGGACCTGCCGGTCCTAAGTGGACTGAACATCACCAGGAAGTGTCTTGTCAATGACAGTTACTGATTTATTGAATGTAAAACTACATTTTGCATCTTAGAAGGTTTTTCTAAGTCAATTTTATATTCTGTTGTAGTTTTCGGTAATGATGACTTGTCTTGCGTCTTTGCCTGAGTAAAAACACAGAGAACAGTTAATTCTTTTGGTAGCAATAAATCAAATTGGCAGGAAACCACATGGAATAAAAAAGAAGGAAGGAGAAAGAAAAACAAAGGTATGAAGCCAAAACAGCCACTTATCATAGCGATGGTATAAGAACTCCAGCTGGCGTGGCCATATGTCTCACAAGAAGACATGTTTTCCTGTACAGTACGTTCTACGCACTGTCCTTGTTCTTCACACCTTTTCTTTTTCTATTTGCACAGCCGGATTTTGAACTTGTGGTATATTTTCTATCCAACCAATACAGCTTTCAGCTAGAGGTTATACATTAAAAGATGTAAACTCGGCGCATCACGTTATCTCACATCGTTCACCTTCAGTGATGCTGGGAATCAAGAAAACAAACAAACACTTTTTTTTGTTTTAAATTTGATATGCGAATGGTAAAAATAATAAAACTTAAAGCCATTTCATACAAATTTCATGACTTTGTGATTATTTCTTAAGTATTAACCAGTAATATGAAACATTTTATATTTAAAAAACGTCAGGAAACACTGATTAACAGACCTTTTAATCTGTCTGCATCAAAATTTGGCTGGTTCCAGCTTGTTCTGTCAGAACTCGAGCAACAGCTCGTTCATGATTGGCTAACAAACTGGCAAGAGAGCAAGACATACTGTTTCCTGCCCCGCTGTGCATGGTAACGTCAGACGTCATGTCTTCCTGTTAGCTACGTTATGCTACAGCTTTTAGCCAGCAGCATGCTAGGCGTGGTTTCAACTGCGGGAGCTGCTGAATACTAACGACCAAAGGAGTTGTGATGAAACAGATACAGGCCGTTCGGACTCAGGAGAACTCGGGTGTTATCACCACCTGCGTAGTTTGAGAGATAAAAACTGAAAGAGAAGTTGTTGATCTGTTTTCACACCCACTATGAAGGTAAGAACACCCGTGGAGCTAAAATATTCAACAGAAACCTCAGAAAAAACATTTTTAATGGAAGGTCCTCTTTAAAATTTCACTTGACTAGAAAAAATCTTTTGTGATAACTTTGACCTTTAATGACTCGGCCATCTTCATTAACAAATGAAACTCTTAAATCCATTACCACAACTAAGTTAGACATCTAGATGAGATGCTGGTTCCTGGATCAGGGTCTGCCTTTTGAGCCTGCGTGTATAAACTATCTCTGATTATGTCTAATTTGGGTCTTTAGCTGTAACTGGTTCAAAAATCCTTTCCTTTGTTTTTCTGACCTAAAGTTTTCACAGTAATGAGAGTTTCAGAACTGGATTCTCTAAATCAGAGTGCAATCATTTGTGCAATACACAACTTGAACAACAGATGTTGACTTAATGATACTAATACGCATGATGATATGGTTTTCAATAGGCCTGCACACTATTTATCATCATTTTATGATCAGTATCCCCTGGGACTGCCTGGAGTACAATAAATTAAAGGCTGTTAGACTCCAAGTACCAAATATTCATGCTCTGCATTCTGAAAAAAAAATTAGCCAATCAGAGTGGTCAATAAGCCGTTAGCGTTGTGATGAGAGAAGAGAGGAAAATGTTGGTTTGTCGACACTGGGATGTTGTAGTCATGATACTATGATCCAGTCATATCATCATCATGCTGTATTATCACTGTCAAACATTAATATTACCATTAACATACAGTAATATTGTATATGTCACCATGATATAATTATATATTGTTATTGTGATCTTGTGTTTTCCTATTTTCTCACTCTGTATTTGATTCTGTGGTTTTGGCAGCAAATATTCAGTTTTTGTGGACGTGATGCCGCGTGTTTCCTAGAAGTAAAAAACACATGAAGTGCTTCTAAAAAGCAGGATGTTGTGTCCATTGACTCGCTGTGGGAAGAGGTGGTGGAGGTCATGAAATAGCACTTCTCTAATAAATTGCTTGCTTTAGTTCTCAGCAGAGGACAAAAGATGACCTCTGTGCTGGAGTCATGGATGATTGAAGATACTCTCCAAGTCCTGAGTCCTTTCATCAGATCATCTGTAAAAGAATCAAAATCACAGCCTTGTTTTATATGGATTTTTGTTCTTTTGTTATCGAGACTATTCTGACACATACACCTGAAAATACCAACATTTCTAACAAGTTGTATTCTGATGGTTGAATAGTTAATTTTGTTTCACTGATAACTAATTAACACACAAGTAAGTGAAGTGTTTATTTTGCTATATATGATAAAGATAAGATTATTTCCACTTAATAATTCAAGATTAATTTTAAAACGACAGCATACAAAGATGCATTGGCTAGTTTTGGTGCACAGTATCAACGTGCTAGGAGTTGGAGATCTAGAGTCTTCAGTCATGTGACACTCCGTCATGAGACTAGAACAGCAGACCGAGAGAGGACGCACATCAGATCTGTTAGCCAGCCACAGTTTGGATCTAACCTGCACAAAGATTTTCTTCATGCTGCCTGTAGTATTAGACTGTGACTGCAGCCTGATGGTATCATGTTGATCAGTGGGTCACACAGATCGCTGAATCCGGCAGGATCCAGCTGGAATCTTTGACTCAGAAGACGTGAGAACATCTGCTTCGTCCCAGAGGTTGATTGATCAGCCAGAAATTACTCCAATTAAACATATTAAACTTCCTCTTGAATTAAATGATATATAAATTGTGTTTCAGGTGTTAAGTGTTAAACGAGCAGCGTGCATTCAGTCTGATAATATCGGTTTTAGAGCTTCACAATGTATCAAACTTTTTTTTTCTTTGACCGCGTTAACTCACAGATATAAACTTCAGATTTCTGACTGCAAGATTTTGTGTCTATAGAGTTGAAATACACATAAACCTGTTTCACAGCTGATGTCATCATTGTGATATTTTATAATAATATAATTCATGTTTTCCTCATCGTGTTTGCTCACTTTATTTGAAGTTTTACTGTCCCCTCGTCAGCTCCTCCTTCTCTTATCTTTATTTTATCAGGCCATCATCTCAAAGGCAAAAACAATTAGTGTGCCCTCGATATCTCATGAACAATAAATGAGGAGTGAGGTTGAAAAATGTCTCAGTCAATCTTAATATCTCCACAGAAAATGTCAGATTTCTCACAAACATGCCAGTTTTCATGAAGCTGTAAACAATCAGTTTTTTCTAAATAAAATAAATAAGCCAGGCAGCTCTGAACCTTTATTAAAAATGCAAAGGGTTATCATTTTAAATTTTTATCTTTCCACTTCTTTCTTTCTAAACAACAGACATTTATTGATAAGTGAGAGCTGCTGAGAAGAGACATCCCCACTACAGAAGATTTTCTCTGCAGGAAACCTGAGAAGCTTACGGGACGGAGAGAGAGGAGAGACAGGACCTGTCGCTTTTCTCTTTCATCTCTCATCCCCCCCTTCTCCCTCACTTTACCTTCTTTACTTTATCCTCCACCTGCCAGTTTCTGCTCACACAGGAAACACTGTGTCACTTTCTCTGAAGTGAGTCCTTCTCCTTTTGCTTCCATCAGCCTCCTGTTTTATGTCGGTTTTTTTTACTTCTCCAAAGGTCCAACAGAGACGAGGACAAAGCAGCTGTCTCGCTGTAGTTCAGATTCCAGCTTGTGTTCTTGGGGTTCCCCTGTAGAGTGTAATAACTAAATTTTCTGATGCAACTTTGTGAGAACATTTATCTATTTTTACAGTAAAAACTATTTTCAAAATGACCTGTGGAACATTTTACACCTGAATCTGTGTCATGACCCCACGACATGCTCACGTGTTCAAACTCCAAACACGTGTGTTTTATTTCAAATAAAATCCTAATCTGCTATTTTAATACCTAAATCCAGTCAGTCACAAGGGAGAAATATGAAAAAATGATGTAAATACTTCAACAACATCTTACTACATACTGTATCTACCACACTGAGCAGCTTCTTAAAATCTATTTAATCAAGAAAATGTTTCCAGTTCATCAACTAAACGTCCAGTTTTGTTAACTGAACAAAGAAACAGCAGATTATGAGGATGAAAAAAGAATCTGCCAGATGAGTCAAACAAACCTTTAATGTCCACAATCTAATGCACAACAGTGATGATCTGCAGGATGAAAAGTCTAAAACTTGAAACAAGTTTAGTTTTTAATGCATCCACTGAGTTTTAGCTTCAACTTTTAAATGTTGAATTGCCAGTGTTTGTGTGAGAGGAAATAAAAGAGCGTGTGTTTGCGTCGTCGAGATGAAAATAAAAACTACAAGAGAGCAATGATGTTCTGAACTCAGCCACCTTTCAGTATGACTGTCAAGGTTTTCCAGCTTAATGGTTTTCCGAGGCTCCCTGGAAAGTGAATAATGACAAACACAATGATATCAAGCATGTATATGTGTTTTGCTGTAGTCTGCAGAAAATATGATTACTACCAGAAATGATATGTTAAAGCTGCAGAATAGTGTGAATAAGCAAAAGCACAAACGGACACTGTGCTGGTTTCTGTTTTCACCTAAATGCACCGTATTCACACAGAAAACACAAACCTGCACACATCTTTAATAACAGATATAAAAACATGAAATTACATTTTGCAGGATTTATTTTCATTTCTTTAAGAAATGTGAACTTCTATTTCTTTTGAAAATCTGTCTCTATTTGAATTTTCTGCCATCTTCAGACAATCTTCATGATTATCCTCAAGCAGAAGAACCAGCCAAGACAAATTAAACATTTTTGCATTCAGAATCGTCCCAAATCGCAAAACCAAACTAATTTGGAAGGAGCTGCAGTGGAGCAATTGTTTTTCTTTACCTCTTGGTGCTGAACGTCCACAGAGCAGTTTCAGTAACAGATTTCTTTCCTTTCATTTCATTTTTTTCAGAGCTGTTGCACTACTTAACGTCTGGCGAGTGTAATTCCTAACAGCTGCTGCCTCTAATCCTCGGTCCCATACAGTAGATAGTATATTTCAGTTTAGGGGGACAGTGGAAATGTGCAGGCAAGTAGGTCTCCCGTCTGAGTCCAATTTGGCTGCCAGAGCAGGTGAGTGACAGTTCAGCTAATTACAACACTTTTAACCTGCACTGCCTCGATAGCTCTTCTAAGCCTCCTTCAATCTGGAGGCAAACATGTGGAAAAGCAGGCAGCAGGAATTTTATTTATTTATTTATTTGTTTAATGTATGTTGAGCTGTGTCACCTCGTGTTGTTATTCAGAAAAAAAGTGAGACAGTTTGAAGGAGGATAAATGACAAAGTATCTGTCATTTGGTTATCCGTTACTAGCGAACACCTTCTGTGTTTTAAAGTCATTTCCTTCCTGGCTGATGTTCCGTCTGTTATTCTAGTTTCAGCATCAACGTTTCCTACTGCTCACTTTTTGTTTAGCTGATGTTTTCTTTTCGTGAAACTAACAGACTGAAGATGTTTCTGCAGAGACCGGATGACTGGCTTCACAAGGAGGAGCAGGTTTTCTCCTCCAGTAGGAGAGGTGGTTGGTTACCAGCTGACCTAATAACTCATAAGTCATGTTGTTTGCCTCTTAGCGAGCCTCAACCTTTCCACAGTGTTCTCTTATTCAGACTGTACATTATTAATGCTGCTCGGCCAGTATGTGTGTGTGGCTGCATGCTTGTATTGGATTTTCGTATGAACACTGTTGTCTTATAGGAAGAAGGTTCCTAGTTCTGATCTCGGATGGGGCTTCTGCAGGAAACTATGATCTCAGGCCTGTTCAAGGTGTAACCCCGCCTTTCGACCTCTGCAGGTTGGCACCGGCCGCTTCCCAACGCTGAACCGGATCAAGCAGGTACAGGAACTTGATGGATTTGAACATATTTTAACACAGAAGTGAACATGTTTCTTATTATTTCTCTTATCATCATGCTCTAATCAAGTCTCCTCCCTACAGGCCGGCCCACATTAATTTGTGATCTCTGAAAGAGAAGGCGAGTCCAATTCTCATTTTTATAAAAAGATTGCTATTTCACAGAGACGGCCCGCCACCCTCCCCCCCCGAGGCTCAGAGGGAAATCAAAACTCTGAAAATGAGCAAAGAGCTGTCTGTCTGTCCTCTTTTATCTTTCTTAGCCTCATTTTCTTTATTCTGTTTCCTCCTTCTTCTTCTGGCTCTCCATGTCCTCATATATTCGCCACCCTCCGTCCCTGCTGGAGGATTTACTGTAAATGCCATGTGGAAAATGAAGGGAGGGTTATTGTTTGTTCCTGGGGAGGCGTCTCTTTGTTGCTGGAGGAGCTATAGTGTGATGAGGGAGACAGATGCACGCACACTCATATAGAAAGGCTGATATTTTGGTCATTGCTGCAGTGTCTCTGACAACTTCTCATGTTTTAAGCTGAAATAACACTGAGGCAAACTGGAGGCTCCTTTTCTGCTTCTTGTCAGGCTGCTTTGATAAGACCACGTTGAGAAAGGGCAGCCCGAAACCACGAGACATAGAGTTTAATGGTAGTTCCCTTTTGACTGTGACTGGCAGTAATACTGGTAGCTATTTGGATGCCCTTTTTAACTGCCGCACAGGACCAAAATCTTTCATTCTGCCATCTCTTTATTAAGCCGCTCCATGTCTGTGACAACATCTTGTATATCTGTGTAAATACCACGTGTACGTTTGGAAACCATCCTTAAAAACTGAGTTAATATCCATATATATGTTTTAATATCTGTGTCTGAAGAAGTTTCTCACAGTATTCAAACTCTGCCTGAAAAAAAAAAAACTGTTATGCTTGCAAACAGAGTGTCTGTGTGAGTTTGAGATCTGAGATGATGCCTCAAAGGGAGAAAATGAGGATGGGGAGGGAGATGATGTAACCATGGAGACACAACCGAGTCACCTGCCTTGAGTCAAAATCAGATGGGACAGATGAGAGATGGAGGGTTTAGTGAAAAGACCCCGTTAGGATGTCGTCTCTTTACACTCTCAGGCCCTCAAACCATCAATACCGTGTTAAAATAAAAAGGTAGGATGCGTTAAAGTTTAGAATGTAAATGAAACTATTCTAAATATAGATTTCACCTGGAGCTACTTGAGTCTAATTGTAGTGTGAGTTTATGTTTTTGTTCTGGGTTGTACTTTAAGAAGAAAGTGAGCCTTTAGTCGCACTGAAAAATCATGAAGGAAAAGTAAAAAACAAGAATTCGAGGAAATCTTTTGGTTTCACTGAAGATCCTCCCAAAACTCATATTTTTATTGTAAATGTTAAATTTCCTCTCAGATATTAACTTTGTTCGTTTAAGCTCTAGGAGACAAAAACAATGATGAACTGCTTTCAGTCTATCTGATTAAGTTATGTTCAGTCTCTTGGCTTGTGGCGGTGTGACCTGAGGTAGTGAAGCTGGACTTCACAGACCTCTTCAGATGCAGTTGAGACTTACGTGTTTACATTCAGAAACATTGTGTTAATGTAGCTGTATATCTGTCTGTTTCCACGATGATAAACATTAACTTAAATAGATTATTAGGATCTTTAAAAAAGGGATTCAGTAGGAACATGAAGATTTTCTGTTCCATCTTACCTGTTTGATCAACCTCAGGAGAAACACTATCTCCAACCCTCCTTTCCACCGGACATGTAGCGGCACAGCACATTTTTCTCATGAAATCAGCTGCGTGTCCCTTCCCACCGAGAGCGTTTTAGACACGTGTGAAAGCGTTCCATCCAGCTTGGAGATCACGAAATCATGAGAATTGCAAAATCACACGTGATTTCGTCAATACACAAAACAACAAGCAGGGAGAAAATGACGACATGTATCCAGAAGGTATGTGGTTTATTTTCACTCCACCTACGGACTTCAAACCCTTCACAGGTGCTGTATATGTTCATAGTCAAGCAAACAGAAATCTGCAGGTATCCTTTTATTTTGAAACATCCAGGTATTTTACTTTTCATGAACACCTGATTTCCTGTCTGGTCCAAATTAAACTGCTGAGCTTGACGCATTTTAGAAGCGCGTTGCTGAAAAAATAGAAATGACGTGTAAAGGCAGCATCACTACGCTTTTGAGACGTGTCCTATTCGCGTTGCTTCGTGCCTGGAGGAAACAGTTCCACTGACTTTAATGGCGGCGTATCATGCTTCACTTATGTTACGCGCCTGTTACGCATCTAGTGGAAAGGAGTGGAAACCAGGTCGACACGCTAATACATTACTGTCTTCTTAAAACAATTCCAATTTAAAATTTTCAAAGCATTTTCTACAAATTTTATTTTATAAACCACCCTCAGACTCCATTTATTTAGTTATTCCAACAGAAATTCTTACCAAAAGTGCACCAGACACGCTACAGCTAGCAAACGCTGCTGCTACGTATGTGTTCCTGCAAATAACCTTAAAATTATATGTAAATAAATGTGTAATGAGAGAGTAACAGAAGTGTAAAGTTCTATGAAATATTGAAGCACTATAAGATTTTTGAGAACATAGACATGTTTATCCTACCAGCAGATCATGCTTTTACCTTCACTCCACTCGGTTCTAACTTTTAACGGAGGATATTTAAAGATGTTTCTACAGCTGGTGAAATTTTAACTGAAATAACCATTTCACAGATTCTAAAGAATTCATGTTTTATAAAACAGTATTTTAAATATTAAATGTGATTTTAGCAAATTGTTTTTTTTTCTTGGTTATGTCAGCATCGATCAGTGTTGTGTTTTCTGTCCTGTACTGTAATGCTGATGCCACTCAGAGTAACGTGCCACACTAAATAAAGCCTCTCATTAAGCCTCTGAAAGAAACTGGTGTAACTATGTCGAAATGGCTGTGCATGTGTGAACGGGGACAAGTTTTAGATTACTCTGATGTTGAAACTGCTGACTGTTTAACCTCCAAACACTTCAAGCCTTTTGTTTGGCTCTCAGCATCCTGAAATTGCCATAGAAGTAGGTTGCATCAGCAACACTGTGCTGGCAAATCTGGAGCAGCTTATTGGACAGAAAAGAAAATGTTCCTATTTTTCTTCAATCTGCCAAAATCTTTCTTAATGATGCAGTTTTTTCTGGCTTGTTGAAAGATACATTTGAAAATGTTTTTTGACACATACTGGGCAGACACACTCACCGCTACGACTAGCTTCATTAGAGAGGTTCACTCGGGCCATTTAGCTGCTCGTGTTAAATTAAAATTGAGGGAACCGAGTCCCGAGGACACACTCAGAACTCTACTCCGAAGTGTTGATGAACAAAATGTTGCCCCAGATTGAAATGTACCTTCATTTATTTTTATTAGACATAAAAAGTTAGTAGTTTTTTCAGTTGACTTTTCTCCACTAAGAACCTGGACTTTGTTTAACTGTAATGAACGCTGCTCAGAGGTTAACGAATTAGTCTGTCATAGATTTTCAACATTTTATTATATATACTTGTTTAAAACCTGAGCCGCATGATGGTGCATGATGTTTAGAATTTCAGAAGGATTCAGGTTGTAATCATGTCTTTTTTGTATAGAGTCCAGTTTTAACAGTTACCTACAGAATTAAACAAACACACTAAACTAAAAAAATGGCTCATACCCATATATGTCAATATATTAGCATTTTCAGCTAAAGTATGTAGCATTGCATACAGCAAAGTGTGTTACATGACTCCAAAGTATGTTTGTGCTATAATAAATAAGGAATACATCTGTTTAGGGTTTAGGTTTTTCTGATGACAAAATAAATCGGAATTATTTCCATCTATTTATTTATTTAAACTCCTGCCATGTTCTAATTGTTCAACCCGCACCTGAATCAGTGTTCTTATGATCCACAGGCCTCATTTTTAATACATAGAACCAAAACGATATGAAACCAGTTTTACATTGTGTGCTAACAAATATTCAGTGTCGGGGCAGTTTTTAGAGAATAATTCCCTCCGTCACTTTCCAATTAGAGAAGAAATTTTACAAACATAAACAATGATATCAAAGCTGTCTATGGATTTGTTGTTGTTTGTAAACATTTAGGCTACTCATGAATAATATTTGTGAAAGTGTGACATGGACAAAATGTCTGGCGAACATATGATTTCTCCAGGAAAGAGAACAATGTAAGGAAGGCTATTTTATTGTGCTCATTGTAAGTTTTCAACAAAGAAAAAAAGGAAAGCCTCTGAGAGATTCGATGGCAGAGCATTTCTCTCTCTCTCTCTTTGAGCTCTCTCCTCTTTTCTCGCTCCTGAGTCATTCACTTGAAGAATAAAACACAAGCTTTCACCGAGGTTTTCCTTGCAGCATGCTCCATTGTCGTGTCTGTCTCTCGTCGATAGTCCCTCAGTTTGTTTCCTCCTTCATCAAGGTTCAAAGAATAACGTTGCTGATTGTGGCCATTGTTGACTGGTGGCTTCACCAGGTGTGTTATCTTTGTCCGCTACTCTCCGACACGCCACAAATTCATGCTGATGCTGCTCATAAACAAAAACCCCTGAAAACCATAATTAAATACATCGCTACATTTATATAACCTTTACTCAGAGAATGCTCAAGTGAGGCTTAAGAGTCGAGCAACTATAAAATTGCTGTCAGGAAAGTATAAGTTCTTTTTGTCTTTTCAGTTTTGAAAGCAATGCTGAAGTTAAAAAGATGAAAGAAACTTAAATGTTTTAAGGCTGTTGTTTAGTTAAAGCCACAATCTGGGGCATATAATGCACAACCAAGCACAGCTCCACAGTTTTCTTTTGATAAGAGGGTTGGACAGTTAGAGAAACTACGTCATAGCTGCTGCTGCTGAATCTACACAAATAATGTGCTCTGCAGTGCTACAAGTAATGAGGATTTTACTAACCCATGATTATGGCTTTAACCAGGATCAATGACTTGAGCATTCTGGACTCATTAAAGCAGAGAAAAAGATTATCTTACAGTGTTTCAGTTCAGCGATAAACGTTTCTTTCTTGTTTTTATTGTGGTTTTCAAGGTTGGAGTCAGTTTTATTTCAAACCAGAGAGCAAAGTGAGGGCAATGAGTTCTGTATGTATATTATACAAATTATAGTAAGTAATGGGACTATTACAGACTCGTCAACTATAAAATCTCCTGAATTGAAATTCTCGTGACTCCATCCCAGATTTACAGTCTTCTTATAGACAATGAAGTAAAAATATGTAGAATATTCTATAGTTTAACACAAGATCATATCTGTTCTGCTTCCACTTCTTCAATCCTGCAGATCCTTTAGATAAAGTACAAATATCATCTTCTCACAAAACAAGTGGTAATAATTACATTTTCTTTTGACGTTTTTCACATAAACCCCCCATTGTTAATACTTCATGTTTGGGATCATGTAGTAAACTGCTGTATATTATTATTATCAATTTAATATTTTTCACAAACATCTGTTCGATCCTTGATAATGTAGTAGAAAGCCAATAATTTGGTATTTGGGTTGAGTTCTGAACCACATGGCGCGATTTGAAAAATGTTCTCTCTCAGAGGAAGTAATTTGGAAACAAACATTTCTGCTTGTGCATCAGAATCCAGCTGCAAAACCGAATGAACTGCTGAAAGAATACATTCATTCCTTTATTTGTATGATAATGACTGAATGTGTGAGTGTGTGGTGATGTCATTTGGCCCCAATCACACTGGATAAAAAAACCTCGCTATGATAGAAAAAGTTCAGTCAGAACGTGGATGGTGTTTTCAGGGTCTTGGTGAGGGTCATCAGGGAAGGATTAAAAACACAACCGGCTAATTATGAGTGATAGATGGTCATATTTTTTAAATTGCACATAACTGCCATACCAAGACTTTGGTGGTTTATTACTGTAGTTGTAGTGTTTGGGGTCCTGGGTGAAGAAAGGTGGCAGATATCCATATATGGGGCTCGTGTGCATCATGCCATCAGACTCATGGTAGCGTGGTCTGATTTTCAATCATGTAACCTCATCCAGAGAGAATCATGCCAAAATGCAGCCCAGTGCGATCATGGGTGTACGTGATGAAACAATAGTGTGAAGTAGCTGCAGATGCATAAGGAGAGTGTGTTGCAATGTCGAAAATATTATGAAAAATCATTTGATGTCAATTCTGAATGTAATAGCATCACACAAAAGAAGCTTCAGATTTGCTGGAATTCAGCCATGTTTTTATGGCGTAGTGGAGTTTTAATCCAGTGTGACGGGACTTTAACTGTAAGTGTGATGGTGGGTTTATATCAGGGTCCTGGTTGGGAGGGGGGGGCGGGGTTGAGTGTCAATTTACTACCACAGTACTTTGGTCTTAAAAATGACTTGAGAATAGAAAGTAATCAGTGAGCCAATGATAGAGAATCATTTTGTGCAAATTGTAGTTGGTTTGGCAAACTGACGTGTATCAATGTGAAGCAAAAGAGGTCTGTAAAATAGCAGTATTTAAAACAATTTCAAATACTTGTGATTTATCAAGTTGGCACTATGGCACCACAGTGGAACCAGAGGAGTCCAAAAACAAAAAGAAGATAAAAACTTGGGAAGGAAATGAAAGGTTCATAAAACACAGTGGAACCTACAGTTGTATTGAAAAGGAAGCTGAGAGTTTTAGGTCTTTCCCTAAAGGTCGTTTTATGATTTTGAACAGTGCAGTTATGCTTCCCCTTGTGGGAATTGAAGACATTCATTCAAAGATCTGAAATTTGAGTTTGATTTCAAAATCAAAAACGTACCAATTTAAGGGAACAGGTAGGTATCGAACATTGGATTTAGGTTTCTGAAAAGTCGAAAAGATTTCAAAACCATGTAGTATAAACAGAACAGTCACCTCTGTTGCAAATATAGAACTTTTCTGGCATCTGTACAGCGTTCTCACTGTCGGAACATGAGGAATATGTGTAGTAGAGGTTCACCAAGAGAAAAGGCCAGCTTGTTTTTGGCTCAGAAGAAAGAGCACATTCCTCTTGGTGGAAAAAAGTACTCAAATGTCTCTTCTGTTATGAAGTTCATGGTGTAATTTTGTGCACTTCCCAGCTGAAAGGTTCAAAACAGTCAAAAAACACTGTCACACAATATAGCCATGCCATATTCAAATAATAAAATATTAATGATGAGGATCATAGGAATAATAAGAATACCAGTAGTGGGTATAAGAATAATGAAATATAATAACATAATACACTTTTTTAAAATCCTGTATATAAAAACAGTGGTGAGAAGAAGTTAGTACACAGTAGGGCTCTAATACCCTCTCGGTTGATTTGGCACATTAAATTAACTCTGGTAAGAGCTACCTACTTAATCTCAGCACAGGTAAATATTACTGTTGCCTGGTGACTCATCCAGAATTCATAGTTTGGATATTTTTAATCTTTAAAATCACAGAAAATTATTAAAATCATCTGTTGTTCTGGCTGCATCGCAGAGCACAGCACAGCAAAAACCTCCTGAGCAAAGCAATTCTCAACCAGCCGGTAAGGATTGCCGTGTTTGGTGAGGTTAATCTGCAGCAGCCAGGTGGGATGAAGTCTCGATGTCGATCAAAAATATCACTGGGCTGTTCAGGATGGGTTTTCCAACAACGTTAAATTTTTCTATCTGTAATGTTGATTCTATTTCTCTTCATTCAAAACTTAGCTACATAAGTCTGAGCTATAATTTCCATTACATTACAAAAGTAACTCGTTCTCAATAATTTATTTAATTTTTATATTCAAGATAATATATTTATTTGGTCCTCATCCATGTTCTGGGAGGAGAAGGCTTAGTTTGTGTAAAGTACGAGCCTGTTTTTGTGTTTGTGTGTGTGTGTAAACGTGTGTGCGATATACTTTTGTTAATCTGGTAATTTGTGTGTTTGTATATTTACAGGTCTTTAATGTAAAGGTTTGTGTATTTGTATCAATATGTACTGAATGCAGTGTTGATTTGTCTGGGGTCTTCACATGTGGGTTTAGGCTTTATGCTGGGCGGACACACCCTTCCAGTAGTCCAGTATGTCATGAAGATCTTCATCCTTGGCGAACTGAACTTTTCGCCTCAGTGCATGTCCAGCTGCCACATATCCTTCATCCTCCAAGGACGCCTGCCGATGCCTCTTCCGATGCAGTTTGAACCGCTCCCAGAGCCCTAAGGTAGGGGTGCATAGGAGCCCTTCCTCCTCCTCATCCTCCTCAGGACTGGAGCAGTAGCTGAGGTTGTGATACTGGGGTGATAGTGGGTAATGTGGCGACAGCTGAGAGTAGGCCAACTCGCGCTGCTTAGCTTGCCTGCTGAGTGTGAGGGGGTCTAACACAGAGGGTTTCCGGCCTCCTGGGTGGTGATGGAGCTCCTGCAGGATCTGTGGGTGATGCTGCATCTCCTGGAGATGCTGCTGGGAGCCTGGATAGGAGTGGCGATGTTCATTGTACTGACGGATTCTCTGGGCTTCGGCTCGTAGGATAACAGCAGCAGGGTTAACAGCCCGGATAGCATCTCCTCCACCACCTCCTCTTTCTCCAGGTGAGGTCCTCTCAATGTATCGCGACTCTGATGAGTGGTACCCTCCCTCTGAGCGAAAGGAGCGAGGACTCCGAGCAGAGCCAGGTGAGGAGGAGGTGCTTGGTCTTTTGGAGGATGGAGGAGCTTCCATGCTATGGTGTCGTTGCAGTGTGTGATGGTAACTCCTCCCCCTTTCTTCTCTTCCTCCTCTTCCTCCTTTATACACTGGGGAAAGAAACTCACCACCTCTTTCTCCTTGCTCAGACAGAAGCACAAGCTGTGGCTCTTCATTTGAAACAGCTCCTCCACCTGCTGAGGAGGGGGATTTGATTCCTTGTTGGAAAGAGGTGGACTCAGATTTTAGAGCATCTATACAGTTGTTAATTATCTGATTAACTTTATCAACTTCTTTAGCGATGGTAGAGATCTCTGCTACTGAGCCCTGAGGGTTTGCTTGTGGTGACATCTCTCGTTCTCTCTCTCGTTCTCTCTCCTTTTCAATGCCAGAGCTTCTAACCTCCATGTAGTTAAGTTTGGCAGACTTGTGCCCTGGTGTTTCTATCACTTCCTGAAGCTTGTATGGATCTATCTCTCCACCCTGAGGCAGATAGGGCATTCTTGACAGGCTGTCCCCAGCAGCTAGCTTTTGTGATACTGATCCCCCACTCCCACCCTCTATGTCCCCTTCCCCACCATACTTCAGCTCTATCAGAGTCCTCTGAATCCTGCTCATCTTTCTCTCTTTTTCCTCCATGATCCTCTTTTTCCTCAGGCAATGAACAAGAAGGCCAAGGAAGACCAGCATGCCAAATAGACACCCTAAAATAGTCATAATGTAGTGGGTGGCAGAGGACTGATTGGGTATCCTCTTGGCTCCGTCCCTATGACCAGTGGAGATGGTCAGGCAGGTGTGGTTGAAGCGCAGAGAGTTTCGTATAGAAGCCACACAGTATGTGTAGTCAGTGTTGGGTTTGAGGTTCTTTAGCTCAATGTCTTCTCTTTGACTTTTTAGATTCTGGATGTCTGTAAAGAAGCTGTTGTTATAAAGCATTAGGATGTACATTTTTTTGTACGGATGGGGAATCTGAACTGTTATGATGGCGCTCGAATGTTGCACCTGTTTTACTGTCATGACTGGCTTAGCATCAGGAAAAATGGGGCCCAGGCTTATTACCTCATCAGGAGGGGTCCCTGAGGCACAATCATCCTGTCCACAAGGAGTGGCAAAATCTGGCAACTGGGTGGTAAGGTCAATGACAAAGACAGACGTCACACTCGTGCCATCGTCTGAGCATGCAACGTTGAGTGCATACAAAGCATTGCGCTGGGTGGGAAAGTGAGGATTCTGGCTCAGCAGGTTGTATCCAGACAATCCTTTGGGTGAGTCGCAAACCATTCTCTCACTGGTCCTGTTGGGGAAGTTCGACAGCCATCTCAGGAAACCCAGAAGCTCACAGGAACAGCTGAAAGGGTTGGTGTAAAGTTCACAGGTGGTCAACTTGGTGAGCCCAGAGAACAAATCACCATCCAAAACCTGGATCCTACGGATGGACAAAGAGGATAATAAAGATTTAAAGGGTTGTAACCAGGTACAGTATGATATTTCAATTCTTTGTCCTTTTTACCTACAGAAGAAAATATAAACATGTAACTTAGATAAAAAATTATAGTAAAAACTAAACTTGTTTATGTAGATATGTAAATATTGTTGATGACAAAATGCTTAATGATGTTAAAGTAGGCGTGGTCCAACATTAGTGTGTGGTTGTAACGATTGTGGGTGTGCCTTGGTTTATCACTAATGGGCGTGGTTTCTGCATTGTGGGTTTGATCAGTTATAGACATGGTTTAATGATTGCAGGAGTTGAACGTTGGTGGGTATGTTCACAACAATTCTCTGTGTGGTTTTCAAACATTGTGGTTGTGGTTAATTAGTCAGAGGAGTGGTTTGTCATCTGCAGTTTGCAGGTGTTTTAGTGTCTGTCCTTCTTTTATCACTCTTTTTTGTGTCTCCTCCCTCTGCCGCTCATCGTTGGATTTTTGTTTTTTCAAGCTTTTCAGCAGTTTAGACTGATTTCGTTTAAATTAAAGTTTGAGAATACAAATTTAAAACTTAATTTGCTTTTAGCAGGTCGTATTTAGCAATTATATATTTTCTTTGTGCTCATTATAATTAGCTCAGTGACACGTAATCATCTTTTTTATCCAACTTTTTTTTCATTCATGGGATGCAGTAACACAGCTGTGGGTTAATGTAGTACCTGTTCATGGAGAGGTCTATATTTTCTAAATTGAGACACTCCCAGAAGGCGTTGTGTGCAACAGTCTCGATGAGATTGGCTTGCAGATAGAGATACTGCAGCTTGCCCAGGCCGCGCAGCATCCCCTCTGTCAGGTTCCTCAATTTGTTAAAGCCCATCTGGAGAACCTGGGGAGACAAAGACAAGTGGGATTATCCTAATCTCTGAAGAGCCAGTGTGTGCCAGGCATTGCTCACTACAAGATGGAAACAAACAGAGCAAACAGCTGACGGTTCTGTACAGCTAGTTTTTTACATGGTAATCTAAGCTTCTACGCTGCGCTGAATTTACTCAGATCTTTCTTGTTCACATTTTACCTCCTGGCACCGCTCCAGCAGCTTGGGTAGATGTGGAAGCATGACAGCTCATTACGACTTGGTTTGGTGAAACACTGCCTTAATATTTTGGGAAGTCATGACTGAGTGGATGTTGTTATTCTTATGTCTGTGTTTCTATTTACATAATGAAGGAAGAACATTGATCATCTAACTAAGCAGAAGCAGCTCAAAAACAAATTTTTTTCTTATTATTTTCAGTCTTTCATTTCAAANTCTGCGGTTTGCTAGAGAGCATTTGGATGATCCAGAAGAGGATTGGGAGAACATCATATGGTCAGATGAAACCAAAATAGAACTTTTTGGTAGAAACTCAACTTGTCGTGTTTGGAGGGGAAAGAATGCTGAGTTGGATCCAAAGAACACCATACCTACTGTAAAGCATGGGGGTGGAAACATCATGCTTTGGGGCTGTTTTTCTGCAAGGGGACCAGGACGACTGATCCGTGTAAAGGAAAGAATGAATGGGGCCATGTATCGTAAGATTTTGAGTGAAAACCTCCTTCCATCAGCAAGGGCATTGAAAATGAGACGTGGCTGGGTCTTTCAGCATGACAATGATCCCAAACACACCGCCCGGGCAACGAAGGAGTGGCTTCGTAAGAAGCATTTCAAGGTCCTGGAGTGGCCTAGCCAGTCTCCAGATCTCAACCCCATAGAAAATCTCTGGAGGGAGTTGAAAGTCCGTGTTGCCCAGCGTCAGCCCCAAAACATCACTGCTCTAGAGGAGATCTGCATGGAGGAATGGGCCAAAATACCAGCAACAATGTGTGAAAACCTTGTGAAGACTTTCAGAAAACGTTTGACCTCTGTCATTGCCAACAAAGGCTATATAACAAAGTATTGAGATTAACTTTTGTTATTGACCAAATACTTATTTTCCACCATAATTTGCAAATAAATTCTTTAAAAATCAGACAATGTGATTTTCTGGATTTTTTTTCCTCATTTTGTCTCTCATAGTTGAGGTATACCTATGATGAAAATTACAGGCCTCTCTGATCTTTTTAAGTGGGAGAACTTACACAATTGGTGGCTGACTAAATACTTTTTTTGCCCCACTGTAGTTCTTTCAAATGTTTGAAAGGGATGAATGCAATCATATGCAAACCTTATTTAAAGCTTCTCTTTTTTCTTTTGATAAATTTGTGCTTGATTAAAAACAAGGGCATTTTTTCCACTGGGTTGCATCACCTGCTCTTTTACAAACTCCACGTAATCGTTCTGAAACTGACATCACAAACTGCTCGAAAAAATTCCTTTATTCTTGCTTGAAACATGATTTCATGAGTTCATTGACGCTTGTTTGATTTGATCTCTGATTTAGTTTTTAATCCATTTGTTGAATTTCAAAAGTTTAAAGTGAATGACAGGATTTCCTTTAATATCTGGTCATGTTGCATTTTAAGCAAAATGAGGTTGTGTAGCACTTCAAAGCAAAATCCTCTCTAAAAGTATGTCGTCTTTGTGGCTGTTTGTGGTCTGCACACATTTATGGTGCACCATCGATAGAACAATGAATCATTATCATTATCCCCAGAACTTAGATCCAAAATGTTTTCTACACAGTCATAATTAATCTGTTTCCAATCACACAAATTGTCTGTGGGATTGTTAATTAATTGGATGGCATGTTGCATGTTGCATGTTGGCTTCTATCGCCTTGCAACAACAAGGTCTCTGGTTCAAGTCCTGTGCAAGACTGTGTAGAGTTTGAATGTAGTTCCTGTGCATCAGTGGGTCTTCTCCAGATTCTAATGTTTCCTCCCAGAGTCCGAAAACATGCACGCCGGGTTAATGTGTGTCTGTGTTGGTTTGGAAAGAACTTTTGATGTTCATGGTGCAAACTGCTTCTCTCTCTATGTTGATTCTGCTCTGTGATTTTCAGATTTTTTTGCTCTTTCTGATTTTCAGATGTAAATTTTTCACTTTTCTATATGTGCTCTAAACCCATAAATTAATTTCAGAGAGAATCCTACAGCTCTGGAAAAAATCATTTTTAATCCAGGTTGTTTTAGCAAGAAAGACATACAAATCCCCTTTTGCCCAAATAAAAAAACACTCTACTTATTTTAGACCAACAAACGGCTGAGATTCACACCTGGGACCTTTTGGCTGAAGGATGATGATTTAAATAATGAATTTTAAAACAGAGTTTTATTGAAACATACTTTGATTTGATTATTTCAATACGAAGGACATAAGATGTGAACGTTTATTATGCAATGATTAAAACTGATAAAACCAAAACGACTGTACGATATGAACTCAGGGAATTAAAGTTAAATATAAGTGACTGTCACCAATTTGTCCCAACAAACTGAATGTATGTTTTATTTCATCACGTTTGTTTATGTACAGTGGGGCTAAAAAGTATTTAGTCAGCCACCAATTGTGTAAGTTCTCCCACTTAAAAAGATCAGAGAGGCCTGTAATTTTCATCATAGGTATACCTCAACTATGAGAGACAAAATGAGGAAAAAAAATCCAGAAAATCCCATTGTCTGATTTTTAAAGAATTTATTTGCAAATTATGGTGGAAAATAAGTATTTGGTCAATAACAAAAGTTAATCTCAATACTTTGTTATATAGCCTTTGTTGGCAATGACAGAGGTCAAACGTTTTCTGTAAGTCTTCACAAGGTTTTCACACATTGTTGCTGGTATTTTGGCCCATTCCTCCATGCAGATCTCCTCTAGAGCAGTGATGTTTTGGGGCTGACGCTGGGCAACACGGACTTTCAACTCCCTCCAGAGATTTTCTATGGGGTTGAGATCTGGAGACTGGCTAGGCCACTCCAGGACCTTGAAATGCTTCTTACGAAGCCACTCCTTCGTTGCCCGGGCGGTGTGTTTGGGATCATTGTCATGCTGAAAGACCCAGCCACGTCTCATTTTCAATGCCCTTGCTGATGGAAGGAGGTTTTCACTCAAAATCTTACGATACATGGCCCCATTCATTCTTTCCTTTACACGGATCAGTCGTCCTGGTCCCCTTGCAGAAAAACAGCCCCAAAGCATGATGTTTCCACCCCCATGCTTTACAGTAGGTATGGTGTTCTTTGGATCCAACTCAGCATTCTTTCCCCTCCAAACACGACAAGTTGAGTTTCTACCAAAAAGTTCTATTTTGGTTTCATCTGACCATATGATGTTCTCCCAATCCTCTTCTGGATCATCCAAATGCTCTCTAGCAAACCGCAGATGGGCCTGGACGTGTCCTGGCTTCAGCAGGGGGACACGTCTGGCACTGCAGGATTTGAGTCCCTGGCGGCGTAGTGTGTTACTGATGGTAGCCTTTGTTACTTTGGTCCCAGCTCTCTGCAGGTCATTCACTAGGTCCCTCCGTGTGGTTCTGGGATTTTTGCTCACCGTTCTTGTGATCATTTTGACCCCACGGGGTGAGATCTTGCGTGGAGCCCCAGATCAAGGGAGATTTTCAGTGGTCTTGTATGTCTTCCATTTTCTAATAATTGCTCCCACAGTTGATTTCTTCACACCAAGCTGCTTACCTATTGCAGATTCAGTCTTCCCAGCCTGGTGAAGGTCTACAATTTTGTTTCTGGTGTCCTTTGACAGCTCTTTGGTCTTGGCCATAGTGGAGTTTGGAGCGTGACTGTTTGAGGTTGTGGACAGGTGTCTTTTATACTGATAACGAGTTCACACAGGTGCCATTAATACAGGTAACGAGTGGAGGACCGAGGAGCCTCTTAAAGAAGTTACAGGTCTGTGAAAGCCAGAAATCTTACTTGTTTGTAGGTGACCAAATACTTATTTTCCACCATAATTTGCAAATAAATTCTTTAAAAATCAGACAATGTGATTTTCTGGATTTTTTTTCCTCATTTTGTCTCTCATAGTTGAGGTATACCTATGATGAAAATTACAGGCCTCTCTGATCTTTTTAAGTGGGAGAACTTATACAATTGGTGGCTGACTAAATACTTTTTTGCCCCACTGTATATGTACAGTATATATATACAGTATATGTTTATGTATGTACTCCTGTTTGCATGTATATATTAGTGCTCACCTGCAGGTTGAATTGTGCTGAGAAGGCTCCGTCCTCCACGTAGCTGATATCGTTCTTGGTGAGGTTCAGATAGGTGAGGTTTCCAAAGCGGCTTAGTGAAGAAAAATGGACCGACCGTATCTTGTTCTCATTCAGCCTTAGATCCACAATAGTGCTGTGGAAAGAATGACAACATATTTAATGAAAAAGGAACATTTTAATCTGTTTTTTGTTGATGGTAGTTTTCTTACCTGTTCATGTGGGTTGGAATAGCTTCAAAGGGGGGCTGGTTCATACTGCAGATAGCCAGCCACACAAAGCCTTTCTCCCCTTCAATGAGCCAACAATCAGCTGTTACCACCGGCAACCGCAATACTGACAGCAGGGCGAGCCAACACAGGAAGGAGCCGGCTGTGGATAAGATCCCTGATGAAGAACCTCCAACTGTGTTACGTCTCCGCTGTCCTGCACCTCGAGCCATTTCGGAAGTCGCTGCAATATCCATTGTAGAAATTTGACCAGAGATGCTTGTCATCTAACATTTATTCATTCGTCCTTGATGCTTGTTGTTCGGGCCGTTTGAAATGGAATGAGACCTTGTTGTAATGTTTCAATGGCTTTGCCTGTTTTAGATACAGTTACAGCATTGGAAACGTCTCTCTTTCTGCTGTTCAGTTGTGTTAAACTGAGGATATTAAAGGACGAATGAGTGCAAGGTCAGAATATGGCACTTCACTGGCAGTATGAGTATCAAGGTAAACCACATCAGTGCCTTAATAAAAGGTTACATTTCATATTTCATGTATAAATTGGCAATTTGAGTTTGTCCTGGAGCCAGATTGGTACTCGTGTCTTCTGTGGCCATTGGCTTCCTTGATTTGACAAGCGCCTCTTCTCATTCTTCCTCACTGCTTGTTGCTCTGTACTCGATGTGAGAACTTGTCCCTGGAGGGAGAGACAGAAAGAGATAGGAGGAGGAAGGGAGGGTTAGAAAAGGATTGCAAATGAAACACAGAGGTTTTGTTTGTGAGATGCGACAAACTCAACCTTGTTGACAACATGGTGAGACCGAGGAAGTTATTCCCTATCAGCTGACTGTCTCATGCGGCAAACACACAAGCTTTGCCGTACGCCCACGCACTGTTTTTATACTCAAAGACATTATTTAACAGTTACAATTAGTATGCACACTGGTGAAGATGCATAGCACCTGCAAACCTCAAATACATTCATGTTTTCTGCTCCATCAGCCTTGGAGTCTCAAAAAGAATGATTAAATCTCTATCTAAGGAATTTACATGCCCTTAAAAAACTGTTGATAATAGATCGTAAAAGCACGCCTACTTTAATTTAAAAAAAAATGGATGCAACAAAGAGGGAGAAATAAGGTGGTCTTCATTTAAGGATGCAGTAAATCTGTGAGACAAAGAGGATGTTGGGATGAGAAGATGATGCACGACTCCAAGTCTGTTGGAGGATTTTGCTCGACTCTTTGAAAACCCTCTCTGTCAGCTACAAGAGAAACAAAACAGGAAATGACATTCGTGGAGATGAAGGGGGAAAAAGGGGAATTTGGAAGAATCTTTTTGGCTGTTGTTCTCATCTTATTGATTGCAGTTTAAATAGAGAGGCAGAGAGGAGCTGATGTGCCTCCTTGGATCTGACACACAGAAATGACAGAATCAATAGTTTTTCAGAACGGGACAAAGCTCCTTTGAACATTTTTGTCCTTTTCTGTGGGCTGAAGTCTCCTGGTCTCTTTATCTCTGTTTTGGCTGTCCATTGAGTTTTTCATCTAAAGAAATGTAATTTAACCCTTTAACCCTGTCTACAGCAGCACAAGAGATAGACGTTGGAGCACAATGTGCAGCTGGTGGGTGGGTGTCTGGGTGGTAAACAGAGGACTGGATGTCAAACATGGGACTGGGTCTAGTCTGTCATGTCTCTGACCTGGAACATGAATGCACTGATTAACAAATAAAACTAGAAAAAACTATTCACATTGTTAGAAAAGTTGTAGTTAGCAGGGCTATTCAGTATCAATGTTCTTGTGTGGAAGAAGGTGAGAACACCACGGAAAGGTTAAACCACAATATTATAAAAGTTCAAACTAAAGATCAAATTTCTTACAAGACAAATGTTTTTCCCTCAAGAGTAAATATATAATAGTATGTACAGTTAATATATTATATAGTAATGCAGAGTGATACACCAGCCAGAGTTGAAATGCTGATTCTCATTTCTTTTTAAGTTTTATTTATTCAGCTGTCGTGCCGAGATAGATGTTTAGATTAAATGTGTTATTTATTAAAATACTTATTTTATAATAGTATAAAATATATCCATATTATGCAAAGCTATTTTTTGTATCTAGAAATGTGTTATTCCAGAATAGCACATTCATTTTATGTGAAAAACTTTCACTCTTAAACACGTTCTGCTCAACCTGCAAGAATCTGTGTGCTAAAAAAAGAATTTCTTCATAAGTTTTACACTTAGTTTAAATAAAAAAAATTCTAAACAGCATCAGATTGTTTGAGGTCTTTTGCTGTATTGTCCACAGGTCAGAGGTCACATGGCCCATGAAGTCGTAGTTGTACATTGTGTGGATTTATTGAACCTTTTTAAGAAACAGCTGGAGTTTTGTGTTTTGAAACTGACCTTTGTGTATCTGTTTACTTTTTCTGTTTAACATTGATTATGTGTTTTATCTTTAGCTTTATTTTTTATGTGATTTTTTTTATGGAAGATGTTGTATAAATAAAGTTTACTTACTCAAATTTTTGGAACCATTCCAGATCAGTTTCAGATCAAATCTATCCTGAAGGTGAAACACATAGTAATTAGTGGTATTAAGTAATAATTACTACATATCTAAATTACCTTATTTGATTTAATAGTTTATTTAGAAAAAAAATAATAATCTGACGAGTTTTTGTAAAAGAACAGACTGGATCATTTCACTTGTAGATTTTTCTTCTTTGCATATAAAAGGATGAACAGACAAATAATCAAACAACTATTTAAAAAATGTTTTAAAATAGTCTAAAACTAATTACTGGCTGCTTGACAGCAGTATTAATGATGTCTGATGATGAATGAGGACATGTATAATTCTCTCTATGCTTTCCTCCAGAGTGTTGTTTATTTTTCTCTTTTATTGGTCCAATGAGTCATTAGTTGCTTTTATTAAGGCCGCGGTGCTCAGTCCTGATCCTTTGGTCCACTATCCTGCATGATTTAGATGTTTCTCTGCTCCAACTCATCTGATTTGAATCAGATGGTGATTATCAGGTTTCTTCAGAACTTACTGAAGAGGTTCATCAACCACTAAAACATGACGGTCAGGAACCATGGAGGACCAATATTCGACCTCATGGCTCCAGAGATGATGACATTTCATTTACAAAGATATTTATCTTACATTTAAACTTTAGTTGTTTTTATCCTCAATAGAAGGAATGAATTGAAGAACACTCAACGCATCATTCAACAGGACTGCAGTTTAACTCTTGATTCAATCCAAATATTTATGTTTATGGATGTGAAAGAGCAACACACTTCATCTGCTAGATGAACCTGCATGGTGTCTGAGCTGCTGCCAGCTACATACACAAATATGTGAAGTCTCACTGACACAGGAAATGTCCATTTTGCTGACCAACAGTTAAGGTCTGGTAAACAAACTGAATAAAAACCCCGGGTCTATTGAGGAAGCGGAGCTGGAACCAGACGAGGCGGGATGCCCAGATGGTGGATTCCTCCCTGACCCGTCTCTGCACCGAGGTAAGTGATGTCAGCTGAAGGGCCAGACGATGGAGCAGGAGTGCAGGCCAGCAGAGGGAGAGATACGCTTGCACGCTCCCTCCTCTTGAAGTAAATACACATGTAGCACCTAACATGATACACGCAGAAGGAACTGTTACGAGGCTGTCGTCCTCTTTTCCATTTTGCATCATTCATCGACTTCCCTGCCTCGCTCCTGCTCGCCGCGTGTGTGTTCACAGCCTCAGCATGAGAACAGCCCTGTGGAATATTCCAGCACTCAGCATCATGACCGGCTTACTCTCCTGTCATGTCACATTAAAAAATTCATGCCATACAAACCTTCATATGGTGAGAGACTTGAGGTGACTCTAACTTTGCTTTACAGAAGACATGACTGCTCAGGAATCTGTAGATTCATTTTGTAGTTTGTTTTATTCCCAAATAATGTTTAGTGACAACTGTGTGTCACCTTTCTAACAAATAGTGTCAAACACACACACTCTGTTGAAATCCCTATTTTGTTAAGGATTATAACGCCCCCCCTTTCCTGCTGCAGTCTGTATCAGCTAAAATGGCAGTTAAACACACACACGCACACAAACACACACAGAATCACAAAGCTGTTGACAAAATGTGAACACATATATGAATATTTTAAGCTTTTTGAACAAAGAAACATCTTTACTGTAACTCTGGAACACTTCTCCTCCCAGATGTTTCTGTGTCCTTGGATTATCCAACAATAACGGCAAAAAGATTTACATCACAACTTAGAGCGTTCTGAGAAGAGATTTAGAAAACACAACAAAGAGCTTAAAAAGTACAACCAAAATGTTGCATCCCGTGGAAGAGCGTTTCAACTTTCCCTTTAGGAAAACGTGATCTTTTAATTCCTATTAGTTTTCAGATACATCTGCTTTCAATTGTTTTCTCTTTCATCTTTTCGGTTAAATCGTTTTTAAAAGGTCGGATATCTGACCTCGCAAAAGAATTTGGTGTTTGACAAGGGGAGAATAATCTTATCAGAATCATGGCCAGGAGTGCAATGGCCTTATCGCGGGCTTAGAGGGAAGCTTGTTAGCAGGGACCATGTTTTATTGAGTGGAGGAAGACCTAAATGTTCACTGTCTTTATGCTGCACGGTGGGATTTACATGCTCTTACTTATGCGAATGGCCAGGTTGGCTGCTGTGAAGGAAAATAAGAGTTTGGAGACATGTATGTGCTGCAGAATTTGCCTGTAAGAGGGGTCTCAACTCCAAGTTTGGGGTTTTTTGTAACAACAAATCCATGAGTGAAGATCAGAAGACACAAAGAGAAAGAAAGAATTCATCCAGAGTCCATCTAAGACCCCTCTCTGCTCTATCTTTGTTATTATTGTTAATAATGTACACAGAAATTGCTGCAAAATCCAAACTTTTAAAGGACGAAAAATGAATGCATAAACAAGATGAAGTTAAAAAAAGTTGGTTGATGTGATGTCAAAAAAGAAGCAGGTGCAAAATGACAAACTTTTTTTTTTCCCACCTGTTTCTGCTGTCAGCAGTGATGAGGGCTGAGATGATACCAGCAGAAGACACTGGAGATGACGTGGGTGAGACAGCTCAGAACAGAAAAGTGTTGTTCACACTTCACACTGGTAAATATACTGCACTGGTTTACACATTTTAAATCAAGCAGTCTTCAGTTTGATTGAAAGTTTTAGATCTTTTTTTAACATTTATTTAGAAGAGCAGTTTGAGATGCAAACCTGTTTTTGTCACATTTTGATTTCATGAACAATGTTACTGTATTTATTTGTTGAAGGTGTGAGAAGTTTGTAACAGTTTTTTTTTTTTAACTCAGAGTAAATCAGGTTCAGTTGTTTCCCTGTTTTGTTGGTTTTCTCTTTTATTTTCAGTTATTTCAGACCAAATTCTCATGTTTTTTCATTAAATGAAGGAAAATTGCAGACCAGCTGCTGCTAGTTTGCATTAAGATTTATAGCTCACAGCTGGTAAAATGACAGTTAATAGCAGTTTAGTAAATATGTTTTAAATGTTTTACTTTTTTGTGAATGTGAAGTAAAACAAAGGACAGAAATAAGCATAATTTGATGCAAATTCAAGACTATTATTTTGAAGGGAGTAAATGGCAATAGAGCTAAAGTAAAAGGAACATCTGTGTGCTGTGATTTTTATCAGGAAGCTTCACATCTTGATGTGCAGCAGATAAATCTGTGGAAATGTTATGATCCAGTTTAGTCAGCACTGACTGAGGATCCAGTTATTTGTTCAGCTAAACCTCTGAGTTTGTTTTAAATCCACAAGCTCTTCTGCAACAAATAAATGGTATAAACATTGCAGAATGATGAAAATAGTAAAATAAAATTGGTCTGACCGAGTCTCCTTCCTACTGACACTCGGCTGAAGTGAAGCCATAATATTCTGTTTTTGGGGCACGGCCATGTTGTACTTTGGAATCTGCGTGTAAGCCTGAAAATCCCGCCCACTCACCTGCACTCAGTAATGAAGCACAAATAACTAATTACAAATAAATGTCTTATAAATATTCATATTGAACATGCAGCAGTAAAATAAAAACTATAAGAATCCAGAGAATTCAGAATCTGGAAAAAATATCAGAGGTGTAAATTTATTTCATTATGAAGGAAGGGGGCGGGACTTAAAACTTAGACTGCAGCCAGCAGCTAGTGGGTGTTGCTGGCGTGATGAGTGGGACATTGAGACTAGGGGAATTAGACTGTATAGTTTCATGTTACTCATATGTAAAACCTTCCTGTTGCAGAAACAGGACGTACAGTATGTACATTAGCAGCATAAAGCTTCTATAGACCATCTGTTTCCCTCGTCTTCTCCATCCCTCCGTCATCATCTCTGTGTTGATGACCTCTTGCAGCAATGCCATTTCCCACACGTTTTGAATAGTTATGAGCGTTTGTGATGCCCCACTACACCCTGAAATGAAGATCCACAGGAAGTATTACTTTTGCCCGTGTTTATGTGTTGAGTTCACTGTGCACATGTGTGTGTATATGAATGTGTTGCTGTTATTAATGTGCTCATATTTTTGCCTCAGTCAGTCACAACGTGCCCGGGAGGAAACTTGTCTCTGAGTGCTACTCGTCAATCAAACAGAGGAAGAAAAAAAGGGAGAATTTGATGATGGAATGGGATGAAAACACTGGAAAACACACACACCTGGGACAATATGAGGTTCAGCATCTTCAGACAGATGAGTTGAAATACATACTCTGTCTGCTTTAATCTGATTGTTTGGATCAGTTTATACAAATTTAGCCAATTGGGAGATTATATTTTCTTTAAAGCAAAAACATAAAGAGTCAATTCAACATTTAAACAGTTATTTCTTTATTTTTGTTCACTAAAATCATTAAAATACTTGATGCTAAATTATTAGGATATGTATGTAATACATAATACAAGTCTTAAAATGTTACTGCCGTTTCAGCCTTTGAGGTAAGTTTCTCTGTTAAACAATATAGTAAAGCCTGTTTCTTTATCTGCTGCAGTTCAAAATTTGTCATATGAGCTGAAATAAAGTGCTTAGTCATTGTTTTTTATTAAGTTTAGGAGCATTTTTAAATATTTGGATTGTATCTGTGTTTGTCTTTGCCCAAATTCCTCTTTTCTGTGTCTTTATCTGTTTTAAAAATCCTGTAAAGATAATAGTAACCTCAGTTTCAGCTCTTCTTTGCAGGTTTTGGCCCAACTTGTTATAAATATATGTAACATTACAGACATTTTTACAGCTTTTTTTTTTAAACTATAGATCTCGTTGTTTCCCCCAGAGCACTGACATATCAAACCGTGTGAAAAATTAATCATTTCCCGATGTCTTGGGGCATAGTTTAAACCATCTTACACTCTCTGTTCTGAGTAGCACAGAAGTAGTCGTCTCTCCTCCCTGATGTATTTGCACTTACACACACATACACACACACAACTGAACACACTTTATAAAGCACAAACGACACATGAGATTTGTGCAATCAATGAAAGTGAGTCATGTGGATTAGATTGGTTTTACAGGGCAGGACTAAGAGAGAGGAGGGGAAGACGAGTGAAACAGATCAAAAACTGCTCCAGCCAGGATACACAGTCCATCTTAATGTCACCTATATGATTCTAAGACATCCATGTGAATGTCATTTGCTTTGACTCTCAGTCTCACCCATCTCCTCTCGTCCGTTAAGAGTGATTGACTTTTACAGCATCACAAATCCCCAGAGGGAAATAAGATTTCTGTGTGTTTCCACCCACTTTTTTTTTTTTTTTTAAGATGCTGGGGGTGGAGGATGGAGGGTGGGGGGTGGAGGGGCTGTTAAAGAAGTAGGAAAGGAGGTTGTGTATAATGATGAAGAGTGGGGTGGGGGTGTAGGAAAGCTGAGCTGACGGCCTTCCTTGCCATGATGGACGTTTCTATAAGAGATATGGAAACAGAGAGTGTGACCAACATTTCTATTATAGAAATATTTCACTGCTTCCTCTCTAGGCTGTGCTGTAAAGGGTGTCAGATGGGACATAATGGGGCAAAGAAAAAAGAAAAAAATGCCATTCTTTAAGCTCCTTTTTTCATCTTGGAATAATGTGTTTTTCTTATCTGTCTTTATCTTTCTTTTTCATAGCAAAGTCCCTCACTGTCTGTATATGCTTTTCTCTGTCTTGGTGTGGGGTTTGTGCCTGAACAATAGACAGTGGAGGTATAAATCTCCTCAATCAACCCTGCGGAGCAACACTTGTCACTCCCTGGCAGAGAGAAGTGGACATATGAGATGCAGTGGATAAACCTCAGTGGTGAAGAGATGTATGGTTACATATTATGTTCAGGATTCAAGGAGGTGAACAGAATATAGATAAGAATGCAGAGATGGAGATACGTAACCAAGATGTTGAGTAAATAAGAGAAGAACAAGACCCAAAACACATCATATACAGTTTATCTTAAAAGTTCTTACAAAAAAGGCTGAAAATTAGAACATAAAATCATGTTGAAAACTTAAGTTAGCAGTAGTGTGCTGAGAGTCATCATTTTAGACCATTTAAATGAATAATTTAAGTCTTTTAAAGCAAAAATGAATTAGTTTCTTTCCAGTTGTACGTGGCTTGTTGTCTGACCTCAGTTTGAATGAGAGATTAATTGTAACTGAATTGAGCAACTAGAAGCTAATTTCGGTGGAATCACTGCTTTCATGTGAATATGTAAGAAAATTTGACATCACACTCAGTTTCACAGTGTTGTTANTTTACTCCGAATTCTGTAGTTAATTTGAGCACAAACAGCAGCAGCAGCAGCTAGCTGCAGAATTTTCGGTGTCATCTGTAGATTTCTGGCAGGAATGACTGATTTCCACCAGACGTACCATCTGATGTAAATTTGATGGCTGTGAGAATGTTTACAAAATAGCTTTCACATGAGCCAATATGAGTCTGGCTTCCTCTAACAGTCTGAAAAGCATTATAGGTTAATTGACAACTCTACATTGTTCCTAAGTGTGAGTGTGTGGGTGAATTATCGTTTGTCTCTATGTGGCCTTGTGATGGATAGGCAGCATCTGTAGGGAGCACTTTTGTCCAGTGACTGCTGGAGGTAGGCCCAAGCCCCCTGACAGGAACAAGTGGGTGTGGAAAATGGATGGATGGATGAACCACCATGACATTTGTAGGACAGGAGTAGTTTTAAAGAGGCCATTTCACACAAATTTCAGGACTTTGTGGTTATTTCTGAAGTATTAACCTGTAATATGAAACATTTTATATCTAAAAAAATATTAGGAAACACTGATTAACAGACATTTCAATCAATCTGTGCCAAGATTCGGCTGGTTCCAGCTGGTTCCGTCAGGCCTCGAGCAGCAGCTCGTTCATATTATTATTTGAATTTGCTGGACTCTGATTGGCTAACAAACTAGCCTATGAGAGCAAGGTATACTGTTTCCTGCCCCGCTGTGCATGGCAACAGTAGACGTTCTCTCTTCTGGTTTGCTATGTTTTATGCTACAGCTTTTAGCCAGCAGCATGCTAGGCGTGGTTTCAACTATGGGATCTGCCGAATATTAATGAGCAAAGGAGTTGTGATGAAACAAATAAGGGCCGTTCGAACTCGGGAGAACTCGGGTGTTTTCGCCACCTGTGTAGTTTGAGAGATAAAAACTGAATGAGAAGCTGTTGGGGTGTTTTCACAACCAGTATGAAGGTAAGAACACCTGTGGAGCTAAAATATTCAACAAAAACCTAAAAAAAAATGTTTTAATGGAAGGGCCTCTTTAAGGTTTCAGAGGTCCACTATGGGAGCTTGAACTAGGTCATCAGTTGCATAAAAAGCTAATTTTGTGTCTTCTAACTGAGGTTTTTTGAAGAGCTGTTTGTAAGATATTAATTGTTCATAACTTTTCTAGGGAAAATCACCTCAAAAGATCTGAGAGATGTCATATATTTTTATCTAAATAGCAAAGATTTTAAGTTATGTAGATAAATTAGAGTTGGAGCTTTTTGATTTACAAAAAATCTGAATGACTTTATAAAACCTCCCAACTATTTTGGAAAAGAGATTCTTACAAGAGAATCAACCGGCTTTATCACTCAACATTATGGCCAAATCCCATTGATGCTGAACAGCCACAGCTTCCAATCCTATAATCCATAATCTGGGTTTTGGTGTTTTTCTTTTTGTACGTGGAAGGTGTTCTGTTCTGTCAGCTTTTCATACTGTAGCATAAAAGTAAATGGGAAGTTTTTAATGTTTTATTTCCTTCAGTTAGATTAAATTCAGAAACATTTATGATGGTTTATGATGTGGGCTCTGCAGATAAAATCCCACGTGAGATGTCGGACAGATTACAGGGTTGTGGTGTGAGATGTATGTTAGAAAATTAACACCCTGGCTTGACATAGCACTTCTGCAAAAGCTGCTACAAATTCACAGAGTTATACACAGAAAAAACAAACACACACACACACAGGTGTGAATATGTGTGTGTGTGTTTGTGTGCATACCTTGGATTCAAGCAGGCAGCAGGCCAAAGCGGGTTTTTAGCACACTTAATGGGATTTCACACTCCAAAGTACACACATATACACTCTCTTGAACACACACGAATGTTGAAGATAAACATGTCTGAAAGCTATGTGTGGTTTCGGACAAACAAACACACACATGTGCACGCTCGCTGATATAAAAGGATTTGTCAGGCTCCCACATTGTACACATGCAAAACTAATGGACTCCGATTTTCATCCAGAAACATCACCCATTTACCAAAGACGTTGTTTCCCACAGCTACCAGAGCAGAAACCCAGAAACACAGCACAGAAAACCTGCTATTATCTGTCTGACATCAGTGGAGAATTTGTGCTGCGGTGGTCATTGTGACCTGATTTCCCTGAAGGTAGTGTTAAAGGGCGCTCTACGGAAATCCATTTCCTAGGCTTGAATACCTGCTTCAAAGTATTTGGATTTACCTTTTTTGTTCAGTGGTGACAGATTGACAACAGCTGACACATTTATTGACTGCATTTTTTCACCTACTGTTATTAAGGAAGTCACACTCGGCATGTGTGCAATGTAATGACTAAAGTTTAAATCCAATCAATCAAAATCAGATAATTGAATAAGCAGAGCAGTTAAAACAACTCGTTTCTTGATCTAAACTTAAGAGACACAGAAGGCAAGACAAAAAGAACAGAGTGCAAACACATGGTGCAAAGATCAAAATGAAACGTGCTTGATGAGAACACTGCCAAGTTTAAAGCAACGTCTTCATTGCACTAATTATAATGACATGATAACTATGTTCTGATATAATTGAACTTAGTTCCTCATGGGGTTTTGTTGGGATTCTTTCTGTAATGAACATATTTGCAAATTACCTACAATTTGCACTAAAATATTTTCAAGTCTGAAAAAACATAAGTCAAATATGTGGAATTCACATTTCTGTAAATAAAATGTACTATGGACACTTTTTTGATAAACTTTTTGAGATTTAAGAATTGTAGTTTGGTCCATAAATCTGTAATTATCTACTGCAGATCATGATTATTTATTTATTGATTAGAAATGATCAGCTAAAGCACATGGATGGAGTCTGGCCATCATCAACTGGATGTGCTTCTTTCAAAAACTTTTATCATGCAAATTGAAAATTCTATAGGCAAGACAATCAAACTGAGAAACATAATAAAATCATTTGGATACTAACAAATAAGTATTAACATGTATATTCCAGTTCGGAGCTTTGAGAAGAGACACGCGTCCTCATGCATCCTCCAAACCAGCTGCAGGAATCTGTTTATCAGACACTTTGGTGAAACCTGTGATTTCCACACCGACTGAATGACTGAGACTGAGAGAGATTTCTTGGTAATAGAAAGCAGAGCTTATGTGCTCTGTGAGGTGGACCGTGTAATGGGGCTGTCTGAAAAACTTTTTTGCAAAGTTTGGCTGCAGAACTTCACCAAACAAAATTACCAAAGCCACAAACCATAACTCAAAGGGAAGCGTCTTCTCCTTCTGTTTGGATCTGTCTCTTTCTTGGAGACAAACAAGCAGCCGAGGACGCATCACTCAGACACCTCAAGCTGTTCCTTTCCTTCCTGTCTTGATACACGCAGCCAACTGTAAAATATCAAAGCACCATATGTCTGTCCACTGAGGACATGCACAAACATACAAATCAACTTTTATTATTTCCCTATGAGGTTTGCACATATCTGTAAGTCATGTTTCTGTGTGTTCCTGTCAGGCTGCAGTGTTTGTATCTGTCCACTCTATGTCTTTGTTTACTGCACACAGACATGATTCAGCAGGTGGAGCATGAAAAAACAAAAGATGACATGCTTCACCGCCCGCTTGCCTCTAACATATTGTTAAAGGCCAAATGTTGATAAATTAGAAACAGATTTGAAATGCAGCATCCATTCAGATAAAAAGAGAAAAACGTTAATGGAGAAATAATTCTGGTCAAGATGAAACTACGAATCCACCTTGATGTAACACCTCTGAGCTCCACAGCTTGTTTCTCACTGGGCAGCAACTGTTGGAGACACACTGCGAACAGCAATGTGAGTTTTCAAAGATGTTTGCGAGAGTTCCTCGAGGGAGTGGCAGGGCCTCACTGTGGGGTCACTGGAATTTAAAACATGGCTTTGTATTTATTTATATCTGGGAGTCAGAGAATATGAGAAGTATCCAACAGTTTGAGGGTGGGCTGGTGAACTGTGAACCTACGCTGTAACTGATTGGTGACAGAAAATAGAAACTGATTAGAATAATAAAATGTCCAAAAAATAATGATCAAAATATTTTGATTTGTGAATAAATTAAGACACAATTAAGATATTTTGTAACTAAATTGCAAATATTTGCCTGACAGTTGCATGAAAATTGGACAATAGTTGCAATCTATCCACAGTTTCAACATGTATTTAAGTACTAATTTAGTGCAAATTTGATACTAGTAAGTAGTAATAATCACAGCTCTTTCAGATACAGGCTGATGTCAAGGGGCAGCGAGATGGAAGCATGTTGTTGGTTCTCCTGGTGAATGAAAATTTGGTTTTGTAACTATCAAACAATCAAGATGATGAAGGAACAATCACCCACTAAAAAACTGTCAGGGTTTAATATCATGAGTCTTACTTCGTTATGCATGGAAACACAACACTGTCATGTGACCAGTGAAGCATGATTTGATTGGCTAGATGCTGGTTTGACTTCATCTAGCATTAAGAGCTCATCCTGCGTCCCTCTATGCTGCTGCAAAAACAAAAATAAACTGAAATCAGCCAATTAAGATTAAGCACTTTTAATTTCTTTCATTTCAATTTTTTAAGTGTTACATTAGGATTCCAATTTTTTGGGAAAGTAACTCTGAAAACAGGTTACTGACAAAGTATTTGAAGGAACAAAGGATCATAAAATATTGCATAAAATATTCAGTGTTTTTAATTTGTTTTAAAAGTCAAAATCCAATGAGACATTTTTTTTTCCACTGGCAAAAAATTCTTATTCTTAAATATTTTTATAAAAGCAGAACAAACAAAAAGACCCACTTCTTTTTGTTTGCTGCATCTTCTTATCTTGAGCTTCTAACCACAGGCTAAGACTCTTAACACTATAAAAAACAACTTGTGTTGTGTTTTATCACTTAAAGTTAGATTGTTGACAGCTGAGTCAGGTTTATTCTGTGTGTATACCACAGTCTTACTTTGAGGTGAGTGTAAAAACAATCAAAACACAGATAAATATTGCAGGTTTATAGCTAATGCCAAAACAACACATCTAATGTTAAACAGATCCAATCTTGTTTATCTTAAGTTCTCCTCTAATGCGGCTCGACTCTGTCATTTAGTCTGATAAAATGTTTGCGATTTTACACTAAATCCTGCTCTGGGCTGTTTTGACACTTTGATCAAACATCTCTAAATTCCAAGATCAAGTAAATTCCTGCAGCATCCCTCGTCGTCTGTGCTGACGAGGTTTAGATTCACTGTAGTATTTTCAACAAAGTGGCTGATTTTTCCTGAAGATCTAATATTGTATTTTGTATCTTGCTGGATGTGAATCCACTGCAGATTATTCTCTTTTTTCTGTTGCTGGAGAGTAAGTGCTACTCAATGACACAACATGACAATAGATCACATGTTCTAACACTCTAATTAGGTTGTGCTTAAAATGTTAGTTTGCCTTTTGTTATTGTTGTGTTGTGCATTAAGTCCTGAATCAGGAAATTATGTAGTTTGCACAAAATGATCACTGAGAACTACATTTAATCTGAACCTGTCTCACACTATTTAGACTGGTTTGAAACCACAATGTTAAAACCACAGATTAAATAAAATAAGTGAGACATTTAGTTGGTGTTTGCAGTTTGAAGGAGGGTGTACTGACCGAACAGGGTCCAGTCACGTGAAGGACAAACAGTCAACCAGTGATCGGCTAATGGAAAACCAAAGTCCATTAACGCCTCCAGGGAGTAAAAGGCTGCTCATGCGGTTTGATCCCACAGCAGCAGGAAAAAAGTAGGAGACCTTAATACCGACTGTAATAAATAGCAGTGCACATCATACATCACAGCTTTAAGCTTATGGAGCAATGCAGCTACAGTCCAGTAGGAGTGGTCCTCTTGACCCTTGTCTGTCTGAATGTCTTGCATTGAACCTTCCCCCCCGTCAGTCTGCAAGAAAACCTAATTGCAGAGACACAGGAGATCCAGTATGGTGTTTTCCAGTCTGATTAACAACTCAAACAGCTAAATGAGTTTGTTTATGTTGTGCATGACATGTACAACCTCTCTGATGTTTTTCTTGGGATCTGTTGGAGTCAGTCACACAGTTTGGGGGTCACAACGCCGAGTACTCTGATGACCACTAGCACCACTGAGGCCTTGACTTTCCCCAACCTCTCTACTTCCTCTTCAACTTTTGGAATTGTCTCAAGTTTCTTGTGTTTCTTCTTCTTGATGTAACTGTTACTTGGGAATAATCTACCACTCACGACTTCTTCTGTAGTTTGTTGACCCCCAACAATGTCCAGTTGGTTAGCATCATCTGGTTCTGGATGTCCTACAGTGTCTCTGGGTGGTGTCTCCTGTTTTGACTGTAGTCCTCCAACCTGCGCTGATGTTCCTGCACAATATTCAAGCCACTTATACTGTTTTTGCCTTCATCTTTCATCCTATTATTTTGAGCTGGACTGTCTCAGGATCATCTTTGCACAGTCTGCATCTTGTGTTCTTTCTGGTGTGTTCGACCTCGACCTCTGATGCTCTGTGCTGCTGTGATCAGTGCTCTGTCCTTCTGTCCTGCCTTATCTTAAAACAGGTAGGATTTGCTGTTATTAGCCCCTTCCTTCATTTTTTGTACCAAAAGATATGACTTTCGGGTAGTTTTACATTCAAGCTAATGAAACACAAATACAGTCATCCACAAATAATCTGTTTGAGACAGTTATACCATGTTAATCTATCTGGACACAAATTTGCTGAAAATCTGATAACAAGCCCTTTAAAATCCCATCAGTACGATCTCCAGGCAAAAATCCCTGAGGGTAGAAACTACATTGCTTATTTCACATCTGTATTAATGTGTTGATGCTCTCAGTCCATGTGCGGGGTGCAGCTCTGCTTTGTGTGTCTGGTTAATGGCGAGACCTGTGATTGATGGAAAGGTTAATCATTCCAGACAGATGGTATGTGCTGCTAAATCAGTATTAGGTGAAGACAGACTGTGAGTGTGTGAGTGTGCATGTGTGTGTGTGAACATCAAGGCACGCATGTCTGTTTAAACTGTAATGAGTGGGTGTTTCCCACTTGATTAGCCATAAGGGGGAACTGGTCAGTCAAGGAACATGAGAATATGTCACCTTGTTATTTTTGGTATGAAAAGACAGAAATGGTGGATCCAATCTTGCTTTGTCAGAGTGTGTGTGTGAAATTAGCTCTGTGACTTGAAACTCGGAGGTCAACACCTCATCGTTCCACTGTTTCATCTGACTCCATAAAAATTTGCTGCAAGCGGGCCAAGGTCACTTTATTGAAACTGTGATTCCAGGGGTGTGATTGTACGTGACCTCACATGGAGAGAGTGAATAGGTGTGTGTTTGTGGGTGTGACACATCTGATGAAACCTTCTGTCTAAATCTCATAAAATCTGTTGACCTAAGGACATCACTTCACTGAATTAGGCCAATGAAAAGATGGAATTCATGCCTGCACAATCCCCTCCCCCCACACACACACACACATACACACACAGAGTTATTTCACAGCTTGTTAGTTTGTGTAACATGCATTACAGCTCACACTTTCCTGTGCATTTCATACATTAAACATGATTTTTTTGCTAGCAGAAATGATCTTACACCAGCAAAATGCAGCAAAAAATCTAAAGTTAGCACATTGTGATATATTGCGTCCCTTAAACACTTGAGAAAGACGCATGTGAAACTGGAGGCAAGACAGAACAAAAGAAGCGATTGAGAGTGAGATAAAACAAAAAGATTTTTATCTTCATAGGAAACATATACGGTGGATAAGTAACTAGGCTTCAATTTTATTTTTGCTGAAACTTGAAGCATCAAAAGCGTCTCGTGGGATGAGCCTGGATTATCATCTATTTTGTGTTTGTAGGTCAATTTCCCGTTTTGTAGAACACCCCTCTGGCTGCATAAAGCAAAGGGGTGAACTACAAAGCAGGATTAATGGCTTAGACAGGTATGTTGTGCCTAAAGTCAGAGTTTTCAGCATCACAACGGGGTTCCTTTTTAATCTGGCTGTAACATAAAGGTAAACTCAGAGTATCAAAATATTGTTGTTGGTTAAAAGCATGTTACACTGAATAATAGAAATAAAAAGAAAATCTTATTGATAAAAGATTTAAACGTTGTGATGAACAGGTATGCAATTTCTGATGTTTTTACAAATTAAAAGCATTTCATTAACATTAAATAATTGTTAACTTCATGCATTTATTTAGAGAAACATGTTTGTACTTTTCTTGAAAACCATAGCTTACCAGTTTGTTCTTATTCTTATTACTATATTATTAATATCACGTTATCTAATATAAACAGTTCAAACACAATTAAATTATTTTTGGCAATTGTTGTACAATTTAATTAAATAAAATGTTTATTTAACTTGCTTTTAAAACAACATTAAGGGCGATTGTTGCTTCAATTTGAACAATCAGTGCCAGAGATTTTTTTATTTTGTTTTGTTTCATGAATTTATTTTTATTTTAATATTAATTTTTAAAGTATTTTTCCTGTTCTCTGAACTTTTGTATTTTATTATTAGTTTTTTCTCCTTTTTGTTTTGTTTTTTTTGTTTCCCCAAATCTTCTCTGTGTTGAAGCTATGAATCATTAAACAAAGCAATTATTGAATGAAACAAAACAATAAACATTTTAGTCACAAATAAAAAAAATTATCATGACAGAAAACATACAGAAAAAAATCATTAACTGTGTGAGCTGCTGACTCAATCAGCACAGCGCCTAGTTTGCACATCCGACATGTTTTGTTCAGGCTTTGTTGTCGGCGTTATAGTTTTATTCAAACAGGCTATTAATAATCTGTTTGATAAAAGTCCCGTCTCACCACATTCTGCATTACGTTACTGCTGTTGAGTTCTTGACTAACGAATGCAATAAAACGGCCTCTTCCTTCTACATATCAACACTAACCAGGTTATTGTTGAGTTGATTGCATAACTTTTTACTAATTACCCAGTTAATGACTGATGTTTACATGTGGTTTACAATGAAGAGCAGGGCCAGATGTTCTGATGCTCTAAATTTTAAGTTTTTAACAATCTTCAAGAAGCTTTTGTATAAAACTTTTACTTTTCTCACTGAAATTAGCCGTCTGCATGTCGAGGACAGATGCAAACATCAGAAAATGTTGCTTCTGTATCTTATGGATAAGGCGTGTCATCATCACGCCTTTTTATCCATTTTCAAAGAATAAAACAGAAACGAGGGGATGAATTGACTTGCAGAAATATTCCTCAAGGTGATGAGATGGACGGCAGAACTTTAATGTGTTTAAATTCATTTATTGAATCACAGCTCAGTACTTACAAAATCTATTTTTTATATAAAATGTAACTTGTTTAGCCAGCTTGATGCTTGAAATTAGCTTTTTTTTCATAGAAGACTCAGTCGTTTTGCCAAAACAGCAGCTTCACACCTTTTTTTTCTTTTTTCTTTTTTTGTTTTGCTCTCTCTGCTTCACACAGCTTTTGCTTTGAGCATTTCTCCAAGTCCCTCTTACCAAAGACAATCCACCGACGGAGATTTAACATGGTTTTAGGGACTGGATGGAAAAGATCTGACTCGGCAGCAGCTTTACACCGAGTCTCAACCGTTTTGCATAATTCCAAGAGACATCTGTCTGCCTCTGAATCCCATCAAGAAAATTTCACATTTTAAGAATTCAAATTAGATGCACAGGACAAAACATACCAACAGATTTTTACAGCACAAACAGCCAAAAACCGCAATTTTTCAATCTCCTGCTGAATGAGAGGCCGTTTTATGTGTGTGTGTGTGTGTGTGTGTGTGTATGAAGGGGAAACAAGGTAACACTGCCTTCTATTTGTTTATCATGCTGTGGATATTGTTTGTTCATTGGGTTTTTCTGTTTGCACAATTCAGTGAATAGGTAATACTTCCTTCTGAGTTTATGTGAGTTCCTCACAGACAAGAACTCTGTTATGTTATTCCTTGTAATTTGTCTGTACAAAATGCGCTGTCTCATACCTTGATCGCTTTTATTTTCCTCTTGTATCACTCCAGACATTTGATGTGTCACATCTCAGAGGTGTCTGCACATGTGTGTTGCAAATGTGTGGGCTCGAGTTAAAGGGAGGAGAAGTTATGTTTGTGGTTTTGATCTTCTTTTAGCTGCCAGTTGGCTCTGCGTCTACTTGTGTCTGTCTTTTACTCCGTCTGTCTCTCTTTTTACACTTGACAGCGTCACGCTGCTGAGACAAATGAACCACATGGATTGTGTCAAGAATGTTTCAAGACTTTTTTTCCCCTCACTTGCATGTGTTTTTCACTCAGTTTAGTTTTCTAGTGCTCCAGTTAACCTATGTAAGAAACTACATCATTTGTCAGAGGCCCCTGTTTGTTTGTAATTGTTTATTGTTTAAAAAAGTAAAAATGTCAGACACTGTATGACATAGTTAGGGTGTTTAAAGTCAGCAAACATCTGAACTGATGTTCTTTGGTTGGTATCAGGTGGCCAATCTAAACCCGGTTCTGCTCGAGGTTTCTTACTGTTAAAAGGGAGCCGTTCCTGTCCACTGTCACTGGTTCATACCGCTCAGGATGGGATTCAAGGTGCTTTAGATAGAAAACTTTTTACTAATCAGCATTTTCTAATTTCCTGAAATTGATTATATCACAGTTGCATTGAACCAGTTGAATTTATTTGGTTTTGAATCTGGACCTGTTGATGAGTATTGGACTATTTGTCTCTTTGGGGTGATTTGAGATGACATTTGCTGTCAGTTTGCACTAAATCAATAAACTGAATTGATTTGGAAAGAATTGAATTACCAATATTCTTTTGTAAATTGAATTAATGCTCTGCAGCTGCCATCTTTTATTTAGACATGAAGGCATAAACTTTATTCTTTTGATTTTATTTCTGACAGTTTAAAAAACTCTGCAAGAATCTTTCATTTGAGAGGTTTTATTAAAGTAAACAATTATAAAAACATCCTAAAATGTTTTGTTTGAAAAAACTCTGGTGTAATTAGCTTCAGTTTTATGCTCCAGATAAAGACGTTTCAGTGAGAGTTAAAAGTGAAGACGAGCTCTGAGTGAGACAGAATACAAAGAGAGAGGCACATTGTTAAGCACCTTTTAATTTTTTTTCCCTTTTTTGGACATTGATTGGTTGACAGGTGGCATGTTGTCACATGTGATCTCTAACCAACATTTACCAGTGTAAGTTGTCATAGTAACAAGTGAAAATGTTGTGTTTCCTTCTCAGATAGAAAAAGTAAACAAACAAGTAAAAGCTGATGTTCAAACTTTGATTTACACTCGTGTTCTTTTGAATTTCAGCTCTCTTTACATCCATATACATTTTTAATCTAGAGTAAAAAAGGTAAAGCTTTGCAGCTGCTCCAGCCTTCACCCTTGACTGATACTCCTCCCGAAGCAGATCTGAGCACAACTTAAATTACCACCATGTGCCAGGAAATAAAACTTGCTCCTTCCTTTCCATCTTGCACACTCAGCATTGGCTAACAGCCCTGCAGCAGCCATTGTATCATTACGCACCATTACATACTGTGAGTCATAACAGCCTGGTGATTGATCACTCAGGAGCTGCTGTAATTTATGATGTGATGCTGCACATTTGAACTGACAGTGTGTGAAGCTATTTACTCCTGCAGCCTGTAAAGGACCACATTCTGTGACTCTGTTTTCCTCAAGTGTGGAAAAGATTTCAAAGAAAACCCACCAGTGACACGATATGGCTGTAAACTGAACTGTGAGACTGAGAATTGTTTACGTCTGGGAGCTTATTTTTGTAGCTTTTATGACATAATGTTCTCTAAGATCAGCAAAAGTAAGTATTTTGTTATCAGAGAACAAATAGCTTCCTTTTACTTTGTTTTTATGTATCATTTTTAAAATATAGGCTGTGACTATTTTGAGTTAAATTGGTGGAATCAGACTTTTTTTTATTGTTTCTGTTCCAGCTTTTCCCTTCAGAATGGATTTAAATTCACAATCTGTTCCTCAACACAGCCTCTGGGTTGCAGCTGAAGTTTGTTGGTCAAATAATACAGTTGTTTTCTAATTACTACAAATGTTTCTTCCTCGTGATCATTGAACACAAAATGAAGTTATGATGGGTTTCTTTAAACATCAAAACCTCTAAAACATGTAGAATATTTGTACTCCAGGATGAGATTTGAGAAATGCTATTCTAGAAGCTCATTTAACTCCAGACTTAAAATTTGAAAGTGCTCAAAGACCCACTCCAATGAAAATTGTGTTTTTTGTGTTGTTAAATTATTCTTGTGGCATGTGTCTAAAAAAGAATGCGTTTGTGGAAAAAGCCCTGGGCGGGCCGGGCCAGCTCCTGCTCTGCTAGCTGTGAGCTAGCTATAAGCTAGCAGTAGCACTAGCATAAACAGATATCTCTCAGCAACTTGGAGGGGAAGGAGGGATCCTCCATGCGAATGGTTCCGCCCACAGCCCAGAGGCGAATTGCTAATGAGCCACTGCAGAAACTACTTCCCTGGAAAATGACACAAGTTTAGGATTTTAGATAAAAATACCAGAATCATAATTTAAAGACCAATGAGACTCTTTAAAATAGTTAAAACGATTATCAGAGTGGGTCTTTAAAGAGGCCATTCCTTTAAAAACGTTGTTTCTGAGGTTTCTGTTACCTTCATAGTGGGTGTGAAAACAGGTCAACAACTTCTCTTTCAGTTTTTATCTCTCAAACTACGCAGGTGGTGATAAAACCCAAGTTCTCCGAGTTTGAAAGGCCTGTAACTGTTTCGTCACAACTCCTTTGTTCGTTAATATTTGGCAGCTCCCGCAGTTGAAACCACGCCTAGGATGCTGCTGGCTAAAAGCTGTAGCATAAGATGTAGCAAACCAGAAGAGAGAACGTCTGCTGTTGCCTTGCACAGAAGGGCAGGAAACAATATACCTTGCTCTCATAGGCTAGTTTGTTAGCCAATCAGAGTCCAGCAAGTTCGAATAATAAATATTAATGAGTTGCTGCCCAAAGCCTGACGAATCTTGACCCAGACAGATTGAAAGGTTTGTTAATCAGTGTTTCCTAATGTTTTTTTTAGATATAAAATGTTTCATATTACTGGTTAATACCTAAAAAATAACCACAAAGTCCTGAAATGTGGTTGAAATGCCTCTTTAATAAACACGTCTTACTTCTGATTCTAGTATTTGCTTGTGGACTAGTTTGTTGAAGTGACAGGCTAATGCTAATTCATAATCATGTTGATTGTTTGATGTCTTTTCTGGTGGTTCCTGTCAATCATTAACAATTGTTTTGACATCCCAGATTTTATGGTGGAATCCATTTTATTTGTCCACTTTTGTGGTTTTGTCTGTATCCATCAATGTTGTTTCACAGATTCCATGATGCTGTGTTGTGTGTGGCTGTAGTGCTGCGTCTAATTACATGGCCATGCCACCTCTGGCATTTTTGAATTGCCAACAAGGAGCAGTGGCAACTGCTTAAGCGTCCCACACTGACATGTGACAGAGAGCTGTTGTAGTAAGACTATAAGACTGAATGTTCTTATACATCCTAATTCGACCTGTAAAGCTGTGATAATTTCTTTATTTAAAGAATAAAATTATCTATCAAATTATCAGCTCTTAATCGTAAATTTCTCTTTACTATTAACTGAAACTTGTAACACACTCCTCTTCACACTCAAACCCAATTCTCTGTCTTTTTGCCTGCCTAAAGTTCTTCTATCTTTTTTCTTTCTCACACATACTGAATATCTGATACCAAGATGGTAAATTCCACTTCTCCATCTCTTTGCACACACACACACACTCACACTAAACACACACTAAAACAGCTTTTATCTCTGCATTCATCACTAAAACTGAGCTCAGAGATTAGCCTCTGTCAGGAATCTCTCTTCCTTCTACACACACTTAAAATTTTCTACCATCTCAACTCACAAATTCAATCTGTGGTCTTGACAGGGCAAGAGGACAAGAAGGACGAATAAAAATCACCTCATTACACACACATGCACACATGCAGGCAAAAAGTCTGGTCACACACAAGCAACGGGGGGATGGTAATGGAAAAACCTTGAATCCTGGTCAAACACCATTTGGTATTTAAGTGCTGATAGACAAGGGCAGGACGCCACGTGCGCCTGGGGATCCGAGATGCTGTTTGTCAGAGAGAAGATTGGAATAATGGAGAGACTGTTGGAAACACAGTGGTGTGTACATTTGTGGAGGATGAAATAATGATGATTAGACTGATAACTGATGAAGGTCACAAAGACTATATCAACAATGAAGCTGATGATAATGACAGGGTTCCATCAGCTTTTATCCTGTTTTGTTCATTGATCAAAACAGAGAGGGAGGAAACAATCTCAGCGATATCTGCAGAAAACACAGCCATTAACTTCCTGTCCAAAATCTTTTAGTTTGTGCACATGTTTGACCGACAGATGGAGGCTGCAGTCATACGCTTAATGAATTACTGGTGCGTGCAAATCAGCAGAAATGATAAATCTCATTAATATCATTAGAGGACATCAAGCCTAGAGGAATTTATTCCGTTCACACACTCTGTCACCTGCTATAGTCACTTTATAAAATTTGTCAACATGTTACTGAAAGTGTAATTCTGCTAACGAGCACCTGAAACCTGCTCACTTTTTCTGGTATCTGACAAAATCGAGTTTTCTTCATATTCCAGCTAAAATCCCTAAGAGATTCCGACAGAAATTAGTGATAGCAGTGAGTGACTCATTTAATGGAAGACAATCTTTTTCTTACCCACAGAAGGTTGTAAAAATAATCCATTCTCCACACTTAATAAATAGTTAAATTGTAATATAGCAGCTGGCAGTAAAAACAAACAAACAAACAAAAAACCACTATGTTGTAAAAAATATAATTATTTTACTTGGTAAATACAGTTTCATTTAACACGTTTTTTGTGGGTTTTATAACTGGTAAATTAGAGATTTTTATATAACAATAAAAATTCCCACACTATAATGTAAAAAAAAACTGCTATAATACAAACATTTAGGTTTGAAATGTCAAAATTTCATGTGATAATATTTTATATTACTAATAAAAATATTGTGTATCTCTTGAAAAATGAAAGAATAGTATAAAAAACTGTTATGTGTATTTACATTACAATAATCTTTAATCTATCCAATAATTCTCATTTGAAGGTGCAATATAGAATATTTTCATAAAAAGCAATATTTTTAACAAAATAATGCCTCCATGGGGTATTTAGAGGGTTGTAGTACGAAAATACAGTATTTCCTTTAAAAATTATATTTGAAGTAAAATATAATAAAATAATTATTCAGATGGGCACGACGTTGGCATTTTGTTTACATCTCCCAGCCAATAGCAGGCAGAGTAGCGGGCACTATTGCGGGGTGCCTATAACAGTGAATAGTCCATAATATTGCTGCAAAGGGGATTAAATATTAAATAATTTGTCAAAAACTTTTAAAAAGGCTAATACAATTAAAGTAAATAAGCAAGTATATTGTACCAGGTTTTTTAAATGTTATATTATATTTTTATATAAAAATATTCGGTGAAAAATTAAAAATGATTATTATTTACATATTATTTTACATTGGGAATGTACAGTAAGTGTGATGAATGTGTCTTTGTTTGTGTTCACTGCACGTCGGCTTGATGAAAATAAAACACATTTAATGGGAGAAATGCAGCTTCTTACCATCAACATCGAGATTAAAACAAAACCAAACATTCAAACACAACTTGATCCTAAACACAGGAGCAAACGACACACCTCTGAGCATTTCACATGATTCCCTGTGGGCCAACTGCCTGATTAATTGCTGTCTGATTGATTATTTTGTCAGTCTAAAAAGCGGCTCTAAGATCAGTAAACAATAACACTCCCACAACATTTTTCTATTTCAGATCCTGTCGTTCTTGGGTGGCTGTTACACATAAACCTTTGACAGCTCAGATTTTTCTCATAAATGGAAAAGAAAATAGGATTTTCCTTGTATCTTCTCTCTCTCTCTCTCTCTCTCTCTCTCTTTCGCATACACACACACACATTCTTGTGTCTGTGTCACAAACATTTTCTCAAAGGAAATAAAGAGTAAATCACATGATGAATATCCCGTTGACTGCTGCATGTGTGTATGTGTGAGTGTGTTTGTTTGATAGACAGAATATAATCTCTCATTTTCTGTCTGGAGTTTTCGAGCAGTGCTTTGTATTCTGCTGATGTCTTCTTATCCCACAGCAAGGTTTGGTGTTTGGAAGCCGAGGCGAAGAGCAGAATGAAGGGAGAAGAAGGGAAAAAGGTTTTTTTTTTTTACCTTTGCAGATGGAGGTCTTCTCTGAACCAGCTGAGCCTTCAGTCTCTGCACATTTTCACATCACTATCAAAACGAGAGAAACAAAAATGGAAAAGGGAACAAGAAGAGGTGGGTTAGAATAACAGGAGGTTTGAGATTTCTGCAAATCATTGGCAGCATCTCAGATTGAAGATCTGCCACATTGACAGTCTGAAACTGGAACAGCTAAGCGACACGCGGAGTAAATACAATGAATTGAACTCTTTATAACTAGTAAATCTTATCATAACAACAAGAAACCATATTTATACATTAACAGCACACCTCAACTCTGCTACAAGGAAAGGAGAAGAGATCAACTTGGAAATGAGACGTTAAAGCGGAAACACACGGAGGATTGAGGGCTGTCTAAAGAGAAAACAGGGAAATTCCCATTAGAGAGACTGATGAAGGGAATGCTGAAGATGACAGCAACATCTGACAGTTGGCAGCTCGATGATGGACAGAGGAGAGAAGATGAAGAGAAAGAGCTGCTAATATGTGCCTTAGCCACAGAGGAACAGCCTCAATCTCACACAGAGACTTTATAACCTCCGTCTTCTATGCAGGACTGCGACTGCCTGAGGGGTGAGAAAAAAGACTTTCAATCATGCTGATGGTTGACAAAACAATAAAGGTAAAACCTCTAATAACCCTGGACTCTGTGTAAAGTGTTTTATCAGTCAAAATATGACCAGCACACTGCAGACAGTATCTGACAAGCTGAAGAGTCCTTGAGCACAAATGTGGCTGTTTAAAAAATGACCAAGAAACAGACAAAATAAAAACCTCGGCCACATTCTTGTAATTTCGTTTTTACTGTCCTGAGTTATTTTCATTACCTTGAACACTAAAGAACCTGAATGCGTATGTTTAGTGGAGTATTTGGGTACTTTCTGCAACTAAATTTTGCATCCAACTTCTCACATATTTTGAAAGATTGGTTTATTTTTCTGTAATCTTTAATCCTATATGATAATGATGATAATCTATACAAATCTATAAAACTAACTTCAGGAGTGCTGCAGCATTTGCAGAAGCTCAGAACTGCATGGACTTCTTACATCTAAATACAGAATATTAGATCATGTGACAATATACCAAGATTTTATAAGATCAAAAACATCCTTTTGACTGGTTTTATATACTGTAAATGGTTTTGCATGTTAATCTTATGTTGGTTCTGGTTTCTGCAGAGTAAATTACCAATGAGCTGAAGTCATCATGTCTGTAAATTCAGCCGATTCTGTAAATTCGTTTCAGTGAATCTATTTGTACAAGGAGAAAAGAAGGAAAATTGTGGAAATAATCAGCTCGACTACATCCCATCTCACAACACTGTTAACAATGCAGAGAGACCCGAACACTCGTCCTAACACTGCAGCTATGTGTTTTTCCATTAGCAGGAAAGCTGTTTGAGCCTGAGGATGTTGAGACGGACAGAACAAGCAAGGAGACGTAAAGTGACAGACTGAACAAGGAAGAGAAGAGAAGGATGCACAGACATGACGGAGGCTGACAAGACGGGCAGAATAACACACTGTTACAAATGAATTACTGCTGAACGTTACTGACAGCTGAATGATAGTGCTGAAACTTGTCACTGATGTTGTGTATTTGAGTGTGTGTGCATCCGTGCGGTTAGTTCTGAGAGTCTGTTGGACAGAATACAGCAGAGAAAACAGTCAGATGTTCAGTTTGAGCTCCACAGCGCTGATCTCCTCTGAAGGAATCAGCCTTTCAGCACAAACGTCACCGAATGCAGCAAAAACAAAGTGTACAAAAGCTATTTTTTTGTGGTAATTTTTGGCTTTGGTCCACTTGACGGTTATTTGCGTCATTTGACATTAAAGAAAATGCTAATGACCGGCATTTAGGTGAAGCAACATGACATGGAAGAGGAAACAGAGGAGGTGTAGTTAAAAAAAGGGAAAACCACAAGGGGGAGATGGATGAAGAGCCCACACAAAAACAAACAATGGCTGAAAATTGCAGCACTGTTGGTAAATTAACTAAACCTAGAAACTACCACTGAGCCGTCATGCTCAAACACACACACACACACACACACACGCACACACACACACACACACACACACACGTGCACACACATTATTTAGTTATTCCTGATGCATCAACAGCATGTTTTTGCTCCTGAGTAGTGACAACAAATGGGGAGGACAACATAGAGAGATGAGGTGCTCGTTGTTATCCTCACAGAGTCCTATTTGTAAAGGCTAAAACCACAGTGACCAGCAAGCCCTGGAGCACAGTGAGTGAGTCACAATCAGCTGGTCTGCATTAGTGGGAGGTCTGCAGTGTGGCTTATCTGATTTGCTGTGGAAAAAATAAAACAAAGTGGCCACAGGCAAGCTCAAGGCACACTGAGCCAGCCATGGCAGCCTCTGTCTGACTCCTCTGGCAGCTATTTATCTGAAAGCTAAGCAACAAATCTGTAATTTGCAAAGTGATGGATGGATGGATGGATGGATGGATGGATGGATGGATGGATGGATGGATGGATGGATGGATGGATGGATGGATGGATGGATGGATGGATGGATGGATGGATGGATGGATGGATGGATGGGTATTTTATGTGGTTTTATCTGTACAGTTTTTCACCTATACAACAACATGTCATGGTCAGTATTTTTATTTGTTTCGCAGTTTTGTTCTAAACTGCTTTGTCATCATAATAAAATTCTACCCATCCAATAATATGTGTAGACCAAGTACTCATCCCTTCAGCAGGTGTCCCAACATCTATTCTGAAAGGGTCGCAGTTTCATCCATCAGTATGTTTTTCTGTGATTTTGGCTTTTATTTGTGTGTTTTAGTTGTACTTCAGTGCTGTTTACTTTTTTTTGTATAGTAGCAACAAAATAAAGTATTTTTTTGCTAAATGTGTGAAAACCTTTCAGGAAATGGACCAGGGATGACTGGAATGTCCACATTTTTTTCATCAGAAATCTTCAGCAATCATTTCAAGGCAAATTGTTATAAAAATGACACGGTCTGATCAGTGGAGCAGAAAGATGACTTTCAAGTACAAATGATACGGTATATCTCCACTGCCACTGAGAATGATTGTAGATAATGAGACCCATCCCACCAGTTCGCCCTACCAGGCCTACACCTGCTGTATGCCACTAAACAGGAATACAGACTTGTTCCAATCTGAGCACTGAAGACTCGTTGCTTCAGAGTCTCCATCCACAGCAGCATCAGTTATGGTTTGGAGATCATGTTCTGACTCAGGTGAAGTTGAAAACCATTGCAACTTGAATTCTTGCTCTTTCTGATCGTCATCCTGTAGCATTCCTGAGAGAAAAGTCTGAAGGATTAGACGAAAATCTTTCATAATCCAGATTGAAATCTGCTAATAGTGTTCACTAATACCAGATCTGAGCACTTCTAGTTGTCTTGTATAACCCCAAAAACCTCAATACACATAATATGCTGTTAAAAACTGTTTTTTCTCATGTATTTTACAGTATTCTAATAAAATCTTCTAGTGGAAGTTCATACCTCATTACATACCTGAGTTTAATTATCTCTGTGAAGTGAAAGAAACACTCCACGGGCTTCTAACTTTAATGTTAGACAGCAACACAAGTCTTAGTAAGAATGATGTAAGAGCTGCAGGAAGTTGTTACAACCTGCCAGGCAGAATGATCTTGAGTCTTCTTTGCAGCACAAATCTGCTCCCTGCTTAAAGTGCAAAGACGCTGCTGAGTGAGCACACCTAGTTCGAAGGCCTCTTAATGAATGCACACACTTAAACTTGCTCTGCAGGACATCAAACAGCTCTTCAGAGTCACACAGTGTTTGTGAGAACAAAAATCTGTTGTTCAGAGGACAAACTGTGGACAACAAAAAGCCTTTTTCAATAGGAAGAAGAGAGCTCTCAGGGCTTAGGAACAAGAAGGACATTTATCCTGTCCGGTGGGAGTTAAAGAGGAGAGTAGAGGATTGGAAGAACACCTACCAGGGGAGAAAAATGAGCATTACAAACAGTCCGAAGGAGGAATGAAGTGTGCTGCATTTGCTGCCTGGCTAAGTGGACATCTTAACATGAAACATGAGATTTTCATGTGGACTAGGAGGTGAAACTTGAGCCTAATGAGCCAGAACAACAAAAACATGCGAAAGAAGTTCATCTTTTTTTGTCAAGGTGATTTTCAAATAATCTGTGAAGCATTTTAACTTGGTATAAACAGAGAGCATGATGTGTGAGACTGGGATTAGCCCCTGAGTGGGTGAGCTGACAGTTGAACACAGAAGGATGCAGGAACTTAATGAGAAAAAAAAAAAAAGAACTGGTAATTGTAGCTTCCGAGCAGAACAGGCAGCATTTTCTTTAACACGACGGGGAGTCTTGAAGTGGGAGGAGTTATTTTAAGCTGCCAAGATTTTGTACGTGTTGAAGGTTTCATTAATTTCCTGCCTGTGACTGACAGTCGCAGCATGTCCAAGACTCTGATGTTTATTAAATTGTCCTGGCTGTTATCTTATTGCGAAAATATCAGGAGCTTTTGTTGACATGGGAGCTTTTTGCCAGGAAACTTTCAAACGATCCTGCAGACAAAAAAGTAACGTTTAGGATTGTGTTCTGTAAAAACAATCCGATCTTTCTGTGTAGTTGAAGGCCAAATCAGGATAAAAGCAGCAGACATGGTCAGATGTTATGTAACTTTATATTGATGGCAGCTGAGGCTGATGGGTTCATTTTACTTACGTTTCTTTCAAACAAAATAAAACTAAACTGAAACAGTTTTCGGGCTGCACGGTGGTGCAGTTGGTTGTGCTGCTGCCTTGCAGGGAGAACATGGAGTTTGGATGTTCTCCGTGTGCATGTGTGGGTTTTCTCTGGGGTCTCTGGCTTGAGGTTAATTGGCAGCTCTAAATTGTCCCTAGGTGTTAGTCGGTGTGTGAGTGGTTGTCTGTCTTTATGTGGCCCTGTGGTGGACTGGCAACCTGTCCAGGTGTAGCCCCGTCTTTCACCCAGTCACCACTGGAGATACACAGTTGCTCAGGCATGATGTCATCAAAAACAGATGAAAAACATGACGACACTTTATCTGGGAAACCTGAGGGAGGCGGAGTCTAAGGAAAAAACTGACCGCTTCAGGTTTTTGTTTCCTGTGTTATTCTTGAATCATTTGGACTCTGTTTCCAGGTATAGGACAGATGAAAGGCAATTGAGAGGACATCACAAGGGTTAAGTAAAAATAATTAAGTTTTCATCTCTAAACCCAAAAATAAACTGATTAAAAGAATTGTGGTTCTGTCTTCTGCTGGTTAGAGAATACAAACATTGTTAATAATCCAAACATTCATCTTAAACATAATTATCTATTAGCCATTATTTGACTACTATCATCAAAAATGTCTTTGAGCAACCAATTAAATTTTAATAGATTTATATTGTTATTATTTCCAGACCAAAATATTTTTAATGACTGAGAGTGATGCCCCGAGCCTCAACTTTAAGAACCATAAGTTTGACATTCCACCTTTTTCTTCAGTGTCATTACAAATATTCAAATATGTTGGCATAAAATTGTGTACCTGATTCCAAAATAAAAGCAAACAGACCAGAAAAAACAAGCAAAACCATGAAAAATTCAAAGCATCCGACCTGAATCCAAGTTCAAAAACACTGATCTGATTCATGGTGCATTTGATATTTATAAACACCCTGAAACTAAAACCTTTGAATTCACATTATAATCAGATTTTGGTTCTTATTCCATAATTTTTCCTGAATAAATTATTTTTGCTCTAAAATTCATAGTAACAAGATAAAATAAATATCATTAAAAATCAGAAGTTTTAGAGTGTTTTCAAAAAGAATTTAGCAGAATTCTAAGTTCATCTACATATATGACATTTAAGTTCACTAATCAGATGGACTGTTTTCCAGCTGATGTTGTTTCCTGGGTGTTTTAATTTCCAACACAATGAATGTGTGTTTAAAAAATTAGGTGGAAATAGGAACCGTGTTTTTAACAATTAATAAAAAAAGTGTTCACTGAAGAGTTTGTTGACTGCCTGCTTAGACATGATGGTACATATAAATACAGTATCTGCAACTTTTTGGATCACGTGGAAATAAATGGAAGGTTGTACTTAGGTGTAGGATTTTTGGCTGTAACTTATCATTATATATTAAAAACCTTTGTGCTTCAACAAAAAAAAAAAACAACTTTGGCTTTAATATAAAGCAGAGTGAGAGTTGCAGCAGCACACATTGAACTCTCTTGATTATGAAACAAAACACCATTGTTTTTAATCATTATTGCCACCATGCTCTGCCGGGTCTCTTCCTCTCTGGCAAGGTGTCAAACTCACTTCCCTGACGATGTTTTTCCAGGCAAGCTGCTAATCTCTCCTCCAAACAAATGAAAATGGATTCAAAAGCCAGTGCACATACAAAGAGCTCACAGTCTATCTGTGTGCACAGTCACAACAAGAAGAAAAAGAAAACTGTTTCTTGCTAATAGCAACACTTCCAGACACACACACACAGTCAGGTCACCAATCGGCTGAATGTTGCCTACTGGGTAAAGTAACACACAAACACGCCTACATGCACACACGGCTGCAAACACACCGCCTGCAAGCTGAATCCTGATTTGCTAATGAGCTGTCATGGTGACAGATTCTGCCATTTAATAGGCTAGCAAAGGAGGCAATTAGAATTCAGAGCATAGATCCACATCATAGAGACAAGGTTGAGGGTTTCTGTAGATTACGTCTACGAAATGTGAGCTTCAAAGTGAAACACACATGCAAGGAGACCACAGACATGTCGCTCACTTCTTTAAATTATTAATACTGATTATCTTGTTTAACTGCTTGGTGATCTTTTCCTTTGTCTATATAGAAGTGTGTTAGTCCTTTTGCATGCAGGGTGTTTCTGCCAGGTCTTCATTGTCTTCTTTATACCATCAAGTTTCATTTTAAAACAACTTCAATCACTCCTCTGGCTTCCCGCCTGTTCTTTCTTGTCCTCATTACTCTATATTTGTAGGACAACCTTCTCCTTCTTCCCTTTTGTCCTCTTTCTTTCATGATTTGACTATGTGCTGAACAAAGTTTTACTTGTTTAAGTCATCTATCTATCTATCTATCTATCTATCTATCTATCTATCTATCTATCTATCTATCTATCTATCTATCTATCTATCTATCTATCTATCTATCTATCTATCTATCTATCTATCTATCTATCTATCATTATGTTCATTATGTTTCATCTGTTGTCGTGGTGTTGACTCTGAGGGAATTTTAAATTGGTTATGGCCAGTAAATGTGTTTAATTCTTGTAATAAAAGTTCCAAGAATTTGGCCCCTAACTTCTGACAGGGTAGACCTCAGAGACTGGATCATGTGCTTTGGTTCAGAATTGCTTTAGTTAGTTATTGACTAATTGTGGGGTTGGTGGTTTGATCTGAGTGTTTTCCCTGGATGAGAAATTCAACCCTAAAGTTTTATAACAGGCACATTCATATAAGCGTAAGCGTCCCACGCCCCGCTTTGCTCTCCATGAGTTAAAAAAGAATGTGGCTGAATCAAAGTAACGTTGGAAAACCTCTTTCAGTGTGAAGGCAATGATGATGATGATACACTCTGAGTACTCGTTAAAATATTTTTTCCTCACCACTCTGTATGTTAGCAGCAAGTTCACACTAACATCCCATCATGAACGCCTGGTATTTCAACACATCTCATCATGGCACAACACAATCAGAATGCAGCTACTAGCTACAGGATCACGCCATGCTAACGTGATGTTACTGAGTAATGAGGTTGTCGATGAGGTCATCATGATGCGTCACCCCCAAACTTCACTCAGGACTCTGACATGTTGCCACTATTATAAACCACCAAGACCTCCTCAAGGAAGTTTTGATCTTCAAAACCATTGTGAACTTTTCACACTCCGTTACAGGTAAAGGTTAAACCTACTACAATCTTAATATGCACCTGAAGACCTCACCAAGACCATCCACATTCTGGATGAGTTTTCTACCACGCTGTTGGGTCGTCGCCCTTTGAAGGAAGCCAGCGTGAACTAATGAGCATCATGCTGTAAAGCACAAACAAGACCATGTTCTTGCTCTTCTTACAAATGACTATGTTGAAAACTCATTGCCTCATGCCTCATAAATAATATCACAAGTCTTTTCAAAGGGCGCAAGCGTGTTCTCTTTTATACATTCGTGTGAATGTGTGAACAGCGTGTCTTGTTTGAACCAGAGGGGAACGAAGATCAGTGACCTTTGCACTGTTTCATTTTTAAAATCAGTTAAATAATAGATTAAGTTAGAATAAAACTGTTCAGGAAGAAACATACATTTTAATTTTCCAAGAGACGATGGTTCAGTGAGAGAGAGAGAGAGAGAGAGAGGAGTGAAGGATGGACAAAAAGAGAAGAAAAGTCTAAAGATCTTAACGAGAATCGATAAATGAATGTAGATAAATGGCGTGACTATCACATTGTGCTGCACACTGTCGCTGTTTCTCTGCAGAAAAAAGTTAGTAAGTGTTCTAATGTTTTTATATTCTGGGGAAATTTTACTGCAGAACTTTGTGCGAGTTTCAAAGACAACACTTGCCACTGTATTAAATTTTCTATTTTTAAATGTCAATAAATCTCAACATAAAACCCTACAAAGCATAAGTCAATTTAGTTTTAACAAATTCAAATCAAACCCTCACCTTGTAGTAAAGCTCTCTTAATTGTAAATGTATTAAAATGTCCTTTTTGTTGCTACTAACAGCAAAAAGGTCTGTAGAGCTTTTGATTCCAGACGGATAAATAACAGGAACATCTGATTTGAGTCGGGCTTCTGACTTTTGATCATCTTCATGTATCTAACTGTATGTTCTCAAATAGTATGTTCATTTTCTAGCTTTATTTTTTAGTTTGTTTATTATAGAAACAAGCTAAATTCACTAAATTTGGTGAATTATTGTATTTAATTCTAATAATTATGTCTTGGTATCTCAGAAATATGATAAACCATCATTTAATGAGGATTTTGGCTTTTCAGAATTATCAGCTCACAACCATGTAATTATGATAACTGAAGTATTTGATCTCTGATGAAACAGAACTGTGAAACCTGAGTTAATCTGAATTAATCTGAGTTAATCTTCTTTGATCTTTGTTTTTTGTAAGAAATGTTAATCTCTGTGTAAGTGATAATATTATTAGCATGATATCAAAGTGTGAGTAAGCAGTTTACAGTAAGACATCCTTGGTGACATGATGCAGCCTGCTGTGAAATGAAGTTCAGGTATCGTATAAGTTTTTGTTCAGCTACAAATAAAAGTTCACAGTTGAACTTTTCAGCCGTTTGGTTTACAGTAATGAGCAGAAACTATTACTGTCATTTTATAGATTTATTTCTTTTTTCATTTGCAGGAAAGAAAATAATTTTATAAAATTCTCTGGTAAACTCTGAGCTACTTTTCTGTTTAGCTCGTACAAAATTTAACAACATGAAATAAAATGAAAGCGTTGATTGCACCAGGCTGCCGTAAAGTTAAATCCTGTGACAGGTGAAGAGTGAAACACTGATAATCTGGATTATTCTGGGTTCTGGATGTGTTAAGCCTGAATGGAACAGGATCCAGTTCAATAGAACTCACTGTGGATCAATGAGGCCCATTCCTGCCTCCAGTGGTTCTCAACCTTTGTTCTCCACTGAAAACGCTTGTTCTCTCTTCTCAGACCTGTTCACACACACCTGCACAAGTGTGCCAACAAAGGACGACAGTATAATTAGTATATATATACAGTATATACAGTGGGGCAAAAAAGTATTTAGTCAGCCACCAATTGTGTAAGTTCTCCCACTTAAAAAGATCAGAGAGGCCTGTAATTTTCATCATAGGTATACCTCAACTATGAGAGACAAAATGAGGAAAAAAAATCCAGAAAATCACATTGTCTGATTTTTAAAGAATTTATTTGCAAATTATGGTGGAAAATAAGTATTTGGTCAATAACAAAAGTTAATCTCAATGCTTTGTTATATAGCCTTTGTTGGCAATGACAGAGGTCAAACGTTTTCTGTAAGTCTTCACAAGGTTTTCACACACTGTTGCTGGTATTTTGGCCCATTCCTCCATGCAGATCTCCTCTAGAGCAGTGATGTTTTGGGGCTGACGCTGGGCAACACGGACTTTCAACTCCCTCCAGAGATTTTCTATGGGGTTGAGATCTGGAGACTGGCTAGGCCACTCCAGGACCTTGAAATGCTTCTTACGAAGCCACTCCTTCGTTGCCCGGGCGGTGTGTTTGGGATCATTGTCATGCTGAAAGACCCAGCCACGTCTCATTTTCAATGCCCTTGCTGATGGAAGGAGGTTTTCACTCAAAATCTTACGATACATGGCCCCATTCATTCTTTCCTTTACACGGATCAGTCGTCCTGGTCCCCTTGCAGAAAAACAGCCCCAAAGCATGATGTTTCCACCCCCATGCTTTACAGTAGGTATGGTGTTCTTTGGATCCAACTCAGCATTCTTTCCCCTCCAAACACGACAAGTTGAGTTTCTACCAAAAAGTTCTATTTTGGTTTCATCTGACCATATGATGTTCTCCCANGTATTAAATTTTCTATTTTTAAATGTCAATAAATCTCAACATAAAACCCTACAAAGCATAAGTCAATTTAGTTTTAACAAATTCAAATCAAACCCTCACCTTGTAGTAAAGCTCTCTTAATTGTAAATGTATTAAAATGTCCTTTTTGTTGCTACTAACAGCAAAAAGGTCTGTAGAGCTTTTGATTCCAGACGGATAAATAACAGGAACATCTGATTTGAGTCGGGCTTCTGACTTTTGATCATCTTCATGTATCTAACTGTATGTTCTCAAATAGTATGTTCATTTTCTAGCTTTATTTTTTAGTTTGTTTATTATAGAAACAAGCTAAATTCACTAAATTTGGTGAATTATTGTATTTAATTCTAATAATTATGTCTTGGTATCTCAGAAATATGATAAACCATCATTTAATGAGGATTTCGGCTTTTCAGAATTATCAGCTCACAACCATGTAATTATGATAACTGAAGTATTTGATCTCTGATGAAACAGAACTGTGAAACCTGAGTTAATCTGAGTTAATCTTCTTTGATCTTTGTTTTTTGTAAGAAATGTTCATCTCTGTGTAAGTGATAATATTATTAGCATGATATCAAAGTGTGAGTAAGCAGTTTACAGTAAGACATCCTTGGTGACATGATGCAGCCTGCTGTGAAATGAAGTTCAGGTATCGTATAAGTTTTTGTTCAGCTACAAATAAAAGTTCACAGTTGAACTTTTCAGCCGTTTGGTTTACAGTAATGAGCAGAAACTATTACTGTCATTTTATAGATTTATTTCTTTTTTCATTTGCAGGAAAGAAAATAATTTTATAAAATTCTCTGGTAAACTCTGAGCTACTTTTCTGTTTAGCTCGTACAAAATTTAACAACATGAAATAAAATGAAAGCGTTGATTGCACCAGGCTGCCGTAAAGTTAAATCCTGTGACAGGTGAAGAGTGAAATACTGATAATCTGGATTATTCTGGGTTCTGGATGTGTTAAGCCTGAATGGAACAGGATCCAGTTCAATAGAACTCACTGTGGATCAATGAGGCCCATTCCTGCCTCCAGTGGTTCTCAACCTTTGTTCTCCACTGAAAACGCTTGTTCTCTCTTCTCAGACCTGTTCACACACACCTGCACAAGTGTGCCAACAAAGGACGACAGTATAATTAGTATATATATACAGTATATATATATATATATATCGTTTTTGTAAAGGTAACTGATTGTTTAGGTCAAAATTTGGACCCAGTGTCTTGATCTCATGATTCGTCAGATGAGTTTATCAGTTGAAAAGTGCAACATGCTTTCAGAATGAGGACATGTGTGAACACAAAGCCTAAAAGGGAATTATAGTCTACTGAGAAAAACCAAATCTGAGTATAAAAACAGATGCACGTCAGACAGTTTCATCTGCTTGTTTGATTCAGTATGATGCATTTGTGAGCAAGTCTCATTGTAAATGTGATGAACGCGAATAATGATATAATAATCCAAAAGTCTAAGGTTTTGGACAACTCTGTGTTACAGTGTTTGAAACAGCTAAAAATTAACTCAGACTTTTTTTATATGTTTTCATGTTGTACATGTTTCCTAGACTGAGAACCGCTGAGTCCTAAAAGATCTGTTCCAACACAAAGACAAACAATATTAGTAGATGTTTTTTAAGCTGTAACTGAGCAGTGAAGATAATCAGAGATTTCCATGTGTTAAACTTGACTGTAAAGGTTTAGATTATAGAAATGAAAGTTGGTGCACAACAGCATTTATCAGACGGCTGGCTTGATGGTTACAGTTCTGAATGAGCTCTTGGCCTTTCTGACTCCTGCCTTCCTTTGTGAGCGCAGCTTTGATTTGACATTTCAGAAGACTGTCCTCCTTCTTCACTCCTGCTCAATGTGGAGATCTACTGCCTCTCCATCCTACAGAAAATCCATCAAGACTTCCCAACTTTGAAGTCCTCCAGATAGTGAGTGATCAAAACAAATGAGTTCTTGCTCATCAGAAAACCATCGACTGCTCTGCTGCAGATGCTCATTAAACACAGAGGTAGTAAAAAATGAGCTCTGAGTGAGACGACGTATGGTTCCTCCCTGCCTGGTGCTGTAGCAGAGAAATTACAGGGGAAGAATACTCTGAGAGGCTGAAAGATGGTCTGCTGACAAACTTCATCAAAGACAACTGATTGCTGGAGAAGAAGCAAAAGCTCACTTCAGATAATTGACTTCATGTTGAAAGCAGACTTGACTTTGTTTTGTGGAGTTAGCTTCTCTAAAGCAGGTGAAGCCACCAGCCTCTTCCTGCTCGGTTCTATCAATAAATCGATTCCTCAAACTCTCAATCAGTCAATTTATGCCTCAAAATCTTAAATGAATGGGAACAAACACCAACACTGCAACATCTTCGGTCCATCACAATACCCTGTTCGTTAGATGATAAATGGAAGTCACCTCTGAGCGTGGTGAGATGTTCTGCTTCTCTGTGCCTTTGTGCTAATACTGATGACATCTCTCATACATCAAGTCGTTTTTCTTTTTTTATCATTGCTAGTGAGGACTGAGAGAAACCTTCCAAAAATGTGGTCACAAAAGTGAACCTACAGGAGAAAAAACTGCAATTTAGGAGACAGTCAGGATGAATTATATCCTCCTTCTTATTGGCCTAAATGTAAAACTACCAGATAGATTTAATTTGAATAAAAATCAAATATGTTGAAGTTGAAATGCTCCCTCTGGAAATATTTGGAGATCCTTTTGCTGATACAAATTATCTTAAACAGAAGTGTTGTGTTTAACATGATTAGGAATATGTTTGTGATTGAATATTTTGTTTCTACACAGAATCAGCATTATCATCCTCAATAGGACTTAAATCAACAATATGTGAAGAAAGGATAAACAAGAGCAGTTTTATATTGAAAATGTTGCCGAAAAATAAAGAGGATAGAGATCCAGGAGAATAGAAATCCAGGTCAAAAGAAAACAAAATAATGTATCACCTATTCCTAAAAAACAATCCTCCTTTAATGGAGCCAGAAAAAAGAAATGAAAAATAAATACATAAATAAATAAATAGACTAAAATCAATTCAGTAAAAGCAGTAACTTTTATCCATAGACATAAACAAAAGTCAAAACAAATGATTTCTTGCTTTAATCTATCTACTTTTTCTCCCATTGTTTTATGTGTTTTCACATTTGTTTTATTTATTTCCCCTCAGATTATCTTGTTTATTTTTTATATTTGTTCATTTATTTCAACATTCAGTCCTAAAAGGCTGGTGTCAGACAGCGAGTGAAATAAATACAAGTCAAGAAACCAGAAAAACCAGGTTCAATTCCTGTCAATTACATTTCAGTTGTTCTCTTTACGTTGATTTTTCTTATCTGGGTTTTTAAAACCTGCAACTAGTCACTCAATTTATATCACATATACACAAAGGTCTAAAAAAAAAACAAAGTTTAATTATAGATTTGTTAAAAGGTATTGAATAAAACTTGGTTAGTGGGAATCAAATCTAGAAACTGGAGAGAACAGATCCCATTTCTAATTTTAATAGTGAAGAAATTCATCTTTTTTAGGATTTCTGGTAAAGTCAGTGTCTTGTAAACATCGGGCTTCTTCTTCTTCCCTTAAGCAGCCAAAAATAAAAATGCAGTGAATATTGAGGCAGATACCACAGCCTGGTGCACCTTTGAGATCCAAACCATATTGTAATGTTTGCATCTGAAGATGATGTGTGCTTTCTGTAAGCCCAGACAGGATATCATAAATATGGGGCTTAGACAGGTCTCTGATGACTCTTTCCTGTTTTCCTCTGTTCTCCTCGCACCTCTAACCTCACTTGACATCTCATCCCCCTCATGACCCACATAAACCAGGAACTAATTCACACAGGTCATAAAGGGACTGGGACGAAGAAATGCAAAGTGAAAGGGAACGACTGGAGGAACAGACGAGGGGAAGAAGAGGCAGGGAGCGCTGCAGGCTGCGTTGGGAATGCTGAGGACAAGATGAGAGAAGGAATCTGTAAAACACGGGGCAAAAGAGGCAAGAGGGAGGAGAAACTGAGCTGGATGATTTAGCTGGTAAGTGATAGACTGAGTGTCAGTGGAGGATGTAAAGTTAGGTCAGATGGAGAGATGGACGAACAGAGGGAAAGAAAGAGTGGAATGGAAATTTGGGTCGACAAAGTGCAGCTGGGTTGGGAAAGAGCTGAGATGAGGAGGGTAAAAAAAAGAAGGGGGGTAGGATGCAGGAAATCAGTTGAGCAGACAGAATGTAGAGTATGTGTAGAGAGGATTAATAGAGGGGGGTGACGATGGGAGAGAGAGGTAGAAGAGGATGAAGGAGGGAGATGCAGAGTAACAGTCATCAGTATTCTAGTGTTGTACTCAGTTTCCAGCCAAGACAAATGTGAGCCAACATCAGGGAGGAAGTGGATCAGCTGAAACACACAAACCTCTCCTTCTGTCACCCCCCCACCTCACCCCCTATCTTCCCCAAAAGCAAAAGAACATTATGGTCGAGGCAACACAAATTGTGAACCTTCAGCAACACATACAGCTCCATAAATAAACAATATGTGAGTCACTGTAAAACCTTTTTGCAGGTTATTTCTATACAGCATCTTGTTCTGAGACAAGGTGAAAAGGTTTTAGCTATCAGGATGTAATAACATATTAAATGATATCATTATTTATTTAAGAAAAAAAAATGCAGAGGTAGAGTGTGAAAAATCAAGTTCAAACCTTACTACTTTTACAGGAATCACAAAGATAGCAGCTTAATGGTGAACAGATCATCTGTAAGGACGAGATCCTCCATGTCTACACATGCAAGACGGCCCTATTTCATTCATGTTGATCACAACAATTGAATTAATGAGTGTCTTTGTGTTTAATATTCCAGCATGATGATGTCGTACTTTTTTGAGACTGAAAGTTTTTAAAAAAGACACTATAAATCAACATGAGACAAAAACATGCTCTGGGTTTCGCCTTAGCTCTCAATCAGTGCCCTCCCACCCACCCCACCCTCCCTCGGAGCAGCACAGACAGTAATGATTCCACCCACTCCCTTTCTGCCTGCTCCCCCACTGGGTTTTCCTGCTCTGATTACTGTTTGTTCATACAAAAACCAAACCCACTGTGAGAGGGATGTTCTGACATCTGACTGATGCTGATTTCTACTCTCACACAGACACTTGAGGATCCATGATTTCATTCAGGCATTTGCGTACTTTTATTTTCTTACTTTATTTACACCTGAAAACATTCACTTTGGTCTTATTGTGAGTAAAGTTATAATAATTTTATTAGTCTTTTATTGCTTCAAGTTTTGGATTAAATATTCTTTGTTTTTTTAATCATATTATCTCAACTAGGTGTGAGTGTATGTGTATGAGGTGTTTGTGTTTCTATGTGTGGTCCTGTGATGGACCGGCAACCTGTCCAGGTGTGACCCCGACTCTCGCCCAGTGACAAATAGAGACACCAGTTACCTGTGACTCTGAGCAGGAACAAGCGGGTACAGGTAATGACTGACCGTCTAAACTATATTGTAGATTTTCAGGCTTTTGTATGACTTGATATTTCGTCTGTCTAACTCAGGACTGTAGCCAACGTTTGAGACCTTTTCATCTGCCATAATGACACAACTTCACACACCAGCAGTTTGCTGGCATATGGATGGTCTTTACCAGGTCTTGGTGAGGTCTTCAGGCATAGATTAAGAACAGGGTGAGCTTCCTATTACACATGATGGACAGTTAGAAGACGATCATGCTTTTGAGAGAGCTCATAGTGGTTTATCATCATGGTGGCAGACTATCAGGGTCCTGGGTGGAGCGTGGGAGAGATTAGTGGCAGAGAATTCATGATGTGGCATTGTCAGTGTTAGCGTTATGCTAGCTTTCATGATCTTCTGTGGCAGAGTTGCATTGCAACCTGACACAGTCCAGCAGAGTCGTGCCAGGGTGAACCAGAGACAGATGAGTTTACTGTTGGAGGTTGTTTGTGAGACATTTCTGCTGATGTATAGAATGTGGTAAAGATGCAGGAGAGTGTTTCATGGATGCAGAAAATATCAGGGAAAACCTATTTGGCGAGCACCCAAGAAGGCAGCAGGGTATCGACTGCCTTCACACTGAAGGTTTTTCAAATTAGCTGCGATGCAGCCAAGTAGTAACAGGTTGTGTAGGTCATGGTGAGGTTGCATCCAGTCTGAAGGAAGTCATTCAATGGCTCTCATTGGTTGACCACACATTCATATTTTAATATGGGAAAATACAGCTGAGATTACGTACCTGAGAGATCTTTAGAGTGCAAGCCACATAATAGCTGTTCTTTAATGTATTTATGGGTAATAAGACAAACATAATATAACATAGATCTTATTTCTAATCATATTAGACTGAAAATTGCTCAACTGTTCAATTTTTTTTTTATCAGGGATAAAATTTCAGCATGTAAATTTTGCAACGAATACTTCACTTTTGTTCTCCTATCTCTCTCAAATGATTAGGTTTGTTTACATTTTTCTTTACAGCATGTTCTTCTCGTGATAAAATAGTCATATTACATGTTTTTCAAACTTTTTACCGGATGGATTTTTATGAAAGAATCTCTTAAAGCCCATTTTTCAAGAATTTCAGTATTCTTTGAGTTGTTGTGAGCATGAAAGCTCCCTGCCTGATTTAAGTGGAAAGCTGAAGCCCTCTTACAGCCATCAAATTCCTTCTGCTCTAAATTCATCGTTTCAAAAGTTCACTATGATGAGAGGTTCTTCTTTTTCTATCCTTGCTTCAATTTTACGGACACAATCCTAATTCCCCCAAAATAACATTTTTAATTAAGCACTATGCCTACAGGAGATTGGGGTGTATTCCTTTAAATCAGCCTCCGAGTATTTATATAAAGCTTTATATTTAGATATTAATTAAAGCAATCGTGGTAGTGTAGTGCAGAAAACAACATCTCCATAGTTATTAAAGCCTCCGTATTGTCCTCATTGCTTTTCTTTTTTTCCCTCTTTCTGCACACGCAAACACATTTATAAATTTGCACGTTTTGATGTGGTAATAATGAGAAAAAGATAGAGGAAGCCAATTGTTTCTACTGTATCTTATTTGTACCAGCAAAGATGAGCAATCAAACAGAAATGAAAGCAAAGGAAAACGGAAAGAAACAGTGCTGCAGCCAAAAAAAAAGAGTTGAAATTCAAAATGCATAAGGATAAACAAGTAGGACAGTGAAGAGAGGAGGAGAAACAGGAGAAGGGAGAGAATGAGTGGAAGGGAAAAAGAAACCGGATAGGGAGTTGATAAATAGATTATTGTATGCATGGAACTTCTCTGCCTCTTCTCTCTGTCTTTCCCACGGCTCCAACTACCCCCTCCACCCCCTGACACCACATAAACAGAATTTCTAACTCATCTGTTTATTGTAAATGAACCTAAATAAGGCCAGAACACAGAGGATTCACACAAACACAAAGGATCCACACACTGAGCAGCTGTACTGTTTAACGCCTGTTTCTTTTTCATGTCTTGTTCGTCTATGGAGGCTCCACCGTAAACGTGCTTCTGTATGCGTGTATTTGACTCATGGCCAAAATTTCCACAACACACAGATTTACCCATGAGACCCACAATCCCCTCTGATGTAGAAGGTGTTACGTTTAATGAAAAAGAAACGAGGAAACAAGCAAACAGTCTTTACAGATTTAAAGGGATAGTTCAGATCTTTGTTGTGGGTTTCTGTGGAAAGGTTATGAACAATGTTACCTGTTGTAAATAGCTGTTTGAACATCCTAAATTTGGAAATATATTGAATAATTCTGACCAGATAAACAATCTAAGAGCTAAATGGATGACTTTCACTTTAAAATTGCCCTGCTTGGGACTGGTGTTACGAATTAGCTTTTGGTTATAAACACTATGATACTGATATGGGATTACCTGAGAAGTTAATTCATGTATATCCATGTATATTTTTTCTGTCCCTGTCAAAAAATTAAATGAAGAAAAGAAATCAACTCCAATCCAGAGGCGTGTCTAGAAAATGTTTTGTTTTTTTTTGAAAGGGGGGCAGGCACAGATTTGTAAAAGGGTGGCACAAGTAAATGGGCCCATAACTTAAAAAAAATCATTTTTTTTATAAAATTATATTATCATAACTTAAATGGCACCATAAACCAAAATAAAATAAAAATTTGTCAAAGCACAATGTCAATGGTACTCTTTTATTATTCATTTTTTTGTGTAAAACTATTGATTGAATTTGTGGTGGCACCTGGGGTGGTCCATGCCCCCCGGGGCCACCCCTTTGGACACGCCCCTGCTCCAATCAAAATACTGTAGTGGCTGTTCATGCGAACACTTTTTTATAAATTTTTCCTGCATTCAGTGTCACATTATAAGAACTATGAAATTTTGACTGAAGTGTTACTGAAGGAAGCTAGCACTGAAACTAGCACTGAAGCTAGCACTGTCCGGCTGTACTGCTGCAAATAACCATAAAACTCTATGTAACTGTGATGCTATGTGACCAGTGTAAAGGTTTAAGAAATAGTGTTCACATGACCTGGGAGATAGGCACAACCAACCCCAATCCAACCCCCCATATAGAAAACGGATGGATGGACTGCTCTGAAAGTTTTGTTCAAAGACTCCAGCAACCCATTCTGTATGGCCATATGCTGTGTTGTTAGTTCATCAGTTCCAGTCAGAACTAATCTCTGTTTCTCCAAAGTGACACTGTTCAAAGAACTATGTTAAAAAGGTAACTATCCATAGAAAACCATTCCGAAATATCCAAATTATCTATTTAATAGATGAACATCTTACAAATACCATGTGTCGGCAGCAGAGCTGGTGCAAACAGCACAAACTGAAAATGGAAGGAAAAAGTATGTTTTTTATCTTAGTTTTTAAAAAAAAAATGACAGAAACATTTTCGTTACCTGCAGATATCTTTAAACATTGACAGGAGTCTTCACCAGGCAGTTGTGTGTTACTGTTAAACTGTGGCTTTCACAGACATTTTATGAGAGTAAAAATCTATCTCTTCAGGGATTAAGTTATTTTTTATTCCAAGTTAAAAGCAAAACTACAAAAACTATTTGTAGAATAGGATCCTAAAAACATGAAACATCAGTTTTAACAAAGAAGCATAGATTATTATTATTATACTTTGTTTATGATGTTTTTCAGCCTCACATCCAAATGTGTTTTATGTGATGTTTAACTGCAGCTCAAAGAAAAAATGGTTTTAATTATATTGGTCCACATTACATTTTTTCACTAGATTACATTTTTTTAATCTGCATCGTTAGAGAGAACGAGCAGATGGAGCTGTGGCACCACTACGATACTGGACTTTTACCAAAGAGACTGGAAGTTGGTTTCCATTGTGTCCTTATGTTCATACATGTTTTATGAGTCACTTTATTTAACATTTCATGAGCTGATGCTACAAGTAATGTTTTGTATATTTTGTGCAGATAGTCTCATTCTTTTGATATAAAAACTTTTTGAGCTTATTGGAATTGAACATTCATATCACATTTTTTAAACCTATTTTTACTCCTTTTTCCATTGATGTTCCATATGTTGGTATTTTTTTAGAGGGGATTTCAGTCATATTGTTGATAAGGATTGAGTTATAACTGCAGAAAGAGCTAGTCTCTCTGTGTTTCTTGGTTTTTATTGTTGTTCTTGGTTCCTCCTGCTGATTCCTGCCCATTCCTCTGTGACATGTCAACATAGTATGTTATCAGACTAATAGTTCAGAGTTGGAGGTTTCACACCAAACAAAAGCAGCTCATTTCAAAAGTTAATTAATCATACAGCATGTGATCAGTTATTCTGTGTGAAAAAAAACTCACTACGATCTACTTGTATGTCAAGGTCGTCATGGTGCCGCCTTTATGACTACTTTGTTTTTTCCTGTGAATTTCTACATCCTTGAGGTAATTTACTGCATCTTCACCTTGCTCCTTCCCAGAATGATCCTGCCATGTATTCCTACATTCACATCATTCCTCAGGACTTGTTCCGGCTCATGTGAAGCACTTTGAGAGTCAGAATCTGACTTAAGAAATGAGCTATACAGCTGCATGCCATTTACCTGATACGTGGTCAGTCCTGCATTGAAATTCTCAAAGATCCAGTCATGCTGATGTGAGCAGACCCCACCTCACTTCCACGTTCCTCCATGCACCACCCAAAACCACAAAAGACAACCATTATTAATCCACCACAAATTTGCAATGGAGATTTTGTAAATTCTCAAAGTTAACCCTGACCATACAGGAACTCACTGAGAACAATGCCAAATCTCAGCAAAAACTATCCACATTCGGGTTATTATTTTTAATGTGGCAGAGATACTTATAAGTATCCTTCAAGTTTAACAGTAAGTGGAAAAATTTGTTCCACTAGTCTGTCATTAGTTAGAATCTGGAGTCTTGATGCTGTGACTCTCTTTTAAATCTAACATGATGTATTCAGAACATTTTTTTCAAACTTCTCTGCTTTCATGGGGCATATTTTTCCAGTTTGATGTGAATAGTTGCTAGTAAGATCGTACATCTGCTGTATTCTTTGTAAAGACATATTGAGGTATAATTTTACTTTTCCTGTTCACATGAAAGTTTCTTGTATAAGTGAGCAGCTACACGTTCATCTGTTCGGTGTTATTTTCTCCATTCTTACAAATGGCACATAATTTTAACATTAACTTCTTTATTTTTTGTCATTCTTGTCCACAGCAAACACATTTCTGTGTGGAAAACTTGATTAACTTTGTTCAGAACGATTTTGCTCTCATAAACAGTATCTGTGTGGCTCAGGAAAATAGATGGATTTTGATTACAATTTTTAATTGGAACAGCTTTGGGAATTTTTTGCTCTTATGAAGATTTACTAACAACCATTTTTCAAAATTCTTGTTTGACAAAACTGAATTTGCTGTATATCTGATGAGCCAATAAAAGTCACCGATAATTGTGAGGGGTATTTGTGTACACGCCTGCATGTGTGAGCAGCTAATCAGAATGAAAATAGTGCTGCAATTAAAAAACTTCACAGGGGGTTTGATGATGATGATGCTGCTTCACATTCTGAGATGAACCAGAATCCACTGATCAAATATAGATCCATGTATTACTTATTTGAAAGGATATAAATAAAAATAACCTTTTATTCTTACTTCAAAGAAAAGCCATGATAATTGCCAAGCAACTAATTCATCTTGAACCAACAAATGTGCTTTTTATGAAAGAGAAAATAAATATATGTCGTTGAAGTGGATCAAATCAAGTTGAAGATCAATGAAACTGGGTTATTTTTCTTTTGCAAAGCATCGAAATAAATGAGGTTTTTTTTTAATGCAGTGCCAAAGTCTGTTGTAACACGGCTTCACTTTGATTTTCATCTCTGCTGTCCTTTATTCATGTGTTTATGTGGAGAGAAAAAACATACTAAACCCAAGATTCAACTTAAATGATGGGTGTATAGCTCTATGGTAACACAGCTGTTAGCGCTGTTGCCTAACAACATGAAGATCCTGGGTTTAACTTCCTGTTTCGACTGCATGGGGTTTGCATGTCCTCTATTGAGTGTCTGTCACCCATTCACTGCTGGATATAAGACACCATGAAAAAAGCAAATAAAATGGTTTGTTGAGTTTACACTGTTAAGATTTGTGGATATAAGAGGAGGTAGTGAGATCTTTTTGATTGTGAAGGAGGTTGTTTCCAGCACAAAAGTGTATTTGTGGATCTTTATATAAATGTTAAAGGAACTTAAGGCAGCTTTACAAAATCTGACTCAGTGCTGCCTCGACAGGCGCTGTGGCTAACTGCAGCCACCAGCCAAGCCGGCACGGGAGCGCGCACAGACACTTTACAGACTGTTCGTCTTCACAGCACTGCACCGGGGAGGCTAACATACTTCACGTCAGGTCTCTCCACTCTGTTATTTGATTTGATCTCATCATTTTCATACTGTATCAGGCTCTAAACACGACCTATAATGTTTTCTCACCTGGTCACAAGGAAATGAGCCATGTCAGCATCCGTTTTCACTCCCAAATGCAGCTGAAGTTCCCTCCATGAACCGAACGCATATCCAATATTTATGCGGGTGCCTGCCCGGCTTCGGTCATATTTTTTTTTAGACTCACGAGATGCCGCTGATAAAGTCTTTTTTTTCTTCGTGGTGCCACTTTTTTGGGGGGTGAGAGTGGATGCAGGTCGTTTGATGGCTGCAGAAACATCCATAAGTATACCTTCAGTGTTTGAATCCAAGTCCACGGCGGACATGTTCTTCCTGTTCAAGAGCTGTCGGCAACGCGCATGCAGCGTCAATTTACGTCACATCCCTACAACTGCGCGGGAAATTCGGACGTCGAACTGCAGCGCATTATGTAGCACACAGCGTGTCCAAGGCAACAGACATATATGCGGATGGCCTCGTTATTTTGGGTTTTTAATGCTTCATGACCCATTAGCATTGAATAAACTGGAAATGCATGTGTAGTTTTTCACTAATCTTGCCTTAAGTCCCTTTAAAATGGGTTTTTTCTCTTTTTGAAGTTTTTTTTTAGGGAAAAGCAAGCAGGGTTTTAAAGATGACCATCTGGTGAGGAAGGTACTGAGATGACACTACAATGTTAACTTGAGATTACAGTACAGTCGGGCAGTGATCACCAGGGTAATCTCAACAACCTCCTGGTCTCTGTTTAAGAAGCAGAGCTTGATGAGACCTAACAAAGCACAACAAGATGCAGGTGTGCTATAGAGGCAGAACCCAAGGAGCATCACACCACCTGGTCAACTCATGATCAGGAGGCCACTATTTAATAAAAGATCAATAGTCCATCCTCCCGATGGGGTCTGAGATCAATCTAGTTTCAAGTTCTCTGTTGTGGATATGCTGCCTTAGAAGCCACAACACTTCCTTCCCTAAAATGATGTTTGCATGATAATGAACTACCAACATGTAATTTTGCATGTGATCAGAACGAGTGTGGGTCCTTCACTGCAAAGACCATTCCCATTCTGGCTGATTTTCAACACTTTGTGTGTGAAGTGGGCCATAATAATAACTTCAAACTTCTCATTGCATTGTCTGGTTATTACTCTGTTCCTCATTTACATGCCCAAGACAGTAAACCACCACAATTCACTTTTCATTTTTAGATGACAGACATTTGCAAATTCCAGCCTCAGAAGACACTAAAGCTGCAGAGTTTTGAGAAAACAGCTTGTACATTATGATGAATAATGAACAGTATGTGTTGGAATGTGGGATGCTCCAAAACCCATGTTCTCTATGATACTTCAGCCTGGGGTTTAAATCAAAGCTCCTTTTATACTGATAATCAGCGCCTGATGAAACAAGGCACATCAACATCGCGATCTCCCCAAACTCCCCATCTTCTGTATCATCTTTTCACTAAAAGGCCCACTGGTGGCTCAAAAACCCAAGTTTAAACTCCTCACATACTGTACAAGGTAACAAGAGCAGATGTCATCCAGTTGTCAGTGGTTGTCATGACATTCCTTTTATCTATCTGCAGAAAGAGAGTTTAAAGTTGTAATATGATACACTGCAGGACTGAGAGTTTGCAAAGTCCCTGATTGTTCTACCATCTGCTCTTTCATCAGCTCAGGCTGATAAACGAAAACGAATTTTATTCTTTGCCTAAATTAAGATTGCACGGCTTATTAACTTTAACTGACCTTTTCTTTTAGCCAATATACAGGTAAAAGTTGTTAGAGTGCAAATATTCAATGTGTTTTTTATAATAGCTGCTGTTCAGACTGACTCTAAAACCAGCTCTTTCTCCCTCGTGTCTCTCTTCGTGTTCACTGATTGTTGAGTCACTCACCAGGCTTTCTGCTTAAGTCGAAAGAACTGCAGTGTACGTATGCAGATATTACTGTCTCTCAACAGCACTGCTTAGGTAAGCTTCACACCCAAGGGATTATATCTGTTGACTTTGGTGCAATTATACCTAAAATTTCTTTGCATTTAATGGGAGTATTGAATGGATAAGTGTTTTATTGTTATTTAGATTGAAGAACCTCTTTCATTGCAAGAAAGTCACTGACTGCACGGGAGGTTGATAGTTTGAGTTCAATCCACAAGATAAAATACCAGTGTACCAAAATCTAAACCTTTGAGCACAGAAAAGACACATAAAGTAATAAATAAAAGCGCAGTTTGGGGGAATATAGCATGTACAAGAATCTGCTGTATGTGGCCCCTAAAACAGGAAAAGTATTGCATATTCTTCTCCATTTATTTAAAGGTGCATTAAAAACCTTACTGACACTTTACAACAAAGAAACTACAATAAGAAGTTGCAGAATCTGTTTTGCTGGATTTTGAGAGAAACAAGATGCTTTTAAAGCAGCTCCAGGCTTCAGTTCTTCACAGCTTTTTTGTCTATTTATTTCTTGAATGCCATGTTCTTTTTTCAGCTGTTGCCAGTAAAGAAAGAACATGCGTGTCTTCAGGTGGGTGCCTGAAGGAAAAGTGCAGCACCCAGCATCTTTTACAAAGAGCTCTGCCTTTTTTCAGCAGCTACTTCAAATGCTTCTAGTTGAAAATCTCGTAACTTTCTAAAAAATACCCTGCTGTCTTCACTAATGCTTTTTGTCAGAGAAAGAAATCGCCACCTGGATAACGTCGCAGTGTCAGTGCAGGTTCCTGGTGAAATATAAGTGAACTGTGATTGACAGGCTGTGAAGAAGCTAAAAGGTTCAATGTTATTAAAAAACATAATGAACTAAACCACAAACAGCTATTTTCCAAAGTATAGTTTCATTTGTTGCTGCTAGAACTGGACAAGTTTTGCAAATATACTACGAGAGCAAAATTCAACATTGATTTTTTTAGTTTAATGACAGTATAAAACTCTGAACTTGTGTGAGACACATTGTTGACTTCACTGCAAATTAAACAGCAACAATTAACATCAAATAAAAACAAAAACAAGTGTCTATCAACTAACATTTACAGAATATTACAATAAAAGATAACAATTAAGCTCTGATATAAAAGATATATTTACATTAACATGCCCACTAATTAGGTTAAGGAGAAATATCAAGTCACTCTATAGCTATGTTCACATGTGCACATTTAATCGGAATAAACGCCCAATCGGAAAAAAAATACGTCATGTAAACATGTCAATCAGAATGTTTTGATCCGATGCAGCCTGATCAGAAAGAAATTTACTTCCGATCGAGAGGGGTGGTTTTGTCCGATCTTCATTCGGATAGACGTGCATGTACACATCCATTCGGAAAGAAAGGGTGAAAAAAGCCCACTGCGCATGCGTACAACTTCAGCGTGACGTCTTTCTGCTTTCGCAGACCCAAGTAGAAAACATAGCGGGAAGTAAACAGAAGTGATCTGCTGGTGCAGTCATCCTGTCATCCTGCTCTCCTCTCCTGTGGTGGAGGAGCAGTAGTAATATGTATTCAGCCGCTAGCTTGGTTGATGCGACCAGTAAAAACCCAAACATAAAGGTAATCACCTGCAGAAGGTCCATATTGGGGAAAACGTGAGTCAGCTCGAGCACACGATGGGGCGGGAAAGGCATGCAGAAAGGACGGAGTTTGTTTACTTTTTTTCTTCCCCCGGAAAGACAACTCGCTGTGCGCATGCTCAACTCATTTAACCTGATTGAGTGCTTGGTGCATGTGTACTCATGGCATGATCAGATCATTTCAGTTAGTGTCCATGTGAACAGGGATTTGGGAATTCTGATCGACCAAGATTTTAATCAGATTGGGGAAATTTGGCGCATGTAAACGTAGCTTATGACACCTCCTAGTCCAAACTGACTACCTTGGAGTCTATCACTTTAGCGTTATTGCACCCAAAAGACAAAAAGTCAATGCATCAAACACCAAATAAATCAGTGGAAAATGTTTCTTGATTTCCAAAAAATGATCTAGAAGATTGTTTTTAGTGTTAGCAGAGATCATTAGTATAACGAAGCCCCTGACTGTGCTCTGAAACTGGTGTGTTAGGAACTACAAATTGACTTTACAGTTTTAGCCAATAGTGGCATCAAGCGTTTTTTTTTATTTGTTGTATAGATGTGGAGAAAGAAACACCTTCTGCTATTACTGCAGCTGCGACTGCTGCTTGAGTATTAGACCATGGTCTGAAAATGTATTAAATACATTAACAAAGTTACCAAGTTGGCAACACTGCACTGAATCAGAGAGCACTACAAATGGAAACTTTTTTCTGCGTGCTGCCTGATTCTGAAAATACCTAAAATTCCCTGTAATCTGTTGTGGAATAATGTCACAAGCTATATTCAGTGTGTTGGAGACTTCAATATATTCCCCCCTCCAAACACCAACAGAAACTGAAGTCCTGGTACCGGGTTGATGTAAAATTCAAACAAGTTTCATGTTAGATTGAGTCAGTGTTAAAGCACCGATGATGAAGGTCATGACTTTCTTAAATGTGCTTGTTTTACTTCAGCTGAAATGTTTTACCTGAACAAGCTCAGCAGACTGACAGCAGATGTTTTCCTTCTGAGTCAAACTGCTTCTCTCAGAAAGGGCTTGTGTTTCATGTGATGAAGTGTGATAGAGTTTAAAGTGCAAACATGGTGTGAAATTGCCACTTCTTGTTCCTTTGATGCCTTGAATGAACTTTATTACTTCTGTCAACATAAACATGTGGCCATTCTGTCAGTTTTATGTTAGAAGCTCTGTCACTGATGTCTCCTGCTGACTCGTGTCAGCATGTACTTTATTGTAACTGTTAAAGGATTTCATTTGGATTCAGTTTCATTTAATACGGCCAGAAAATTATAATTTATGACTGTTATCAACAATTACCAGCTGTTAGTTGCATACAGCACGTACAGCTAGCAGGTTGTGTCTGCAGCTTTTTATGGCCTGAAAAAACAAGTTAACAAAATATTCTTGTTTTTTATTTAAACTTTTCCAGAAGTCTTTCTTTTTTTTTTTTACAATACCAAAAATCCCAGTGCATCTAAATACGTTAGAGCAATCTGCAAAAACAATCTGTTTGGACTTCTTTGCATGTTGTAATACACGCACACACACACTGCTGCACCCCTTTTAGCTCAGTTTCAAATCATTTAATAATTTAGCAACTTGTACAGTGAATATGAAAACTGAATTTTCTCAGTCTGTATGCATCATGTGTGAGTGCGCGTCTGAAAAAAGAGAAGTCGTGTGCTCGTATGTACTGTATCCTTACCATGATGGCAGATGTCAAGAGCAGTTTGGGTTGTTGTAGTGGCACATATACACAGGATACACACTTTAATGTGTGTGTGATAATAGCTACAGTTAAAGAGCTGAGTCAGACTTGTCCTCTCACCCTGCTTAGTATGACACAACTATTGGGCAAAAGGCCGAGCCGTGGCAGAATAATGTGTGTGCATGTGTGAGTGTGTGTGTGAGAGAGAGGGAGAAAAAGACAGAAAGGATTAGAGCGCATAAACAGATAAGATGAAAGCGATTCAGGTCATCATCAGATGGTGAAGATCTGTTCAGGTAAACTATAGAATCTTCACTTCATTCAGTTAAAAAGAGCAGAAAACAAAGCAGAGGTCAAATATTTCTGGTCGCTCCTATTTCATACAAACTTCATAGGTTCTTCAGTCTAAGCTGCCCTCTGTGGGATTAATTGATAATTACATTGATTTAATCTGCAGATGACTTTTATTACAGAGTCATGATGTGAAGAAGCATGTTTTGATTTTTTTTAGCTGAATAAGAAAAATCCCCCATCATCCCTTCATCTGGAAGCAAATGATGCACTAAACTTTAATGTTCTGTTCAGCATCAGCAGTTCTGTCAAAAGATGGAAATGATACTCGTAAATTATTATTTTTCCTGCAAGACAACAAGGTCAACATGGGGTAACCTGGTTAAAGTGAATAACATGGTTTAACATTGGTAACATGGACTTGTTTTTTGCTTGACTGTAAAATAAAATTTATATTTTAAAATTATATTTCGTCTATATTTTACTGGAGGATCAGAGTTTATTAATTTGTGGATCTTTTTGTGAAGGCAGCTGTTGGGACAGCACAGTGTTTAAAACAAATTTCCCAAATGATAAAGTTGCACATTATTTTGCATCTAATCATTTCATTCTATATTCTGTTTTGTATTTTAAATATTTGTCCATGTATTTACTATCAGTAGTTTTCCAGAGTTTCTGTGTAAATCTGGTGGTTTTTGTTGCAGAATAATTTTTGTTTTAAAGGCAGTTTTAAATTTGTCGGATGATTTCCCTACACAGTCTTTCCCACACCATTAAATCGCTTCCTGTTTTTAGTTCTGAAACACACAGCCTCCCTGGGATGCTCTGTTTAAATACAAACCTAATTATCTGTGTGATATTTCATCAGGTGTTTTGTTTATTTACTTAAAAAAGCATTTTCCCCTCAAACCAAATAATAGTTTTTATTTCACTCTCACTGTTTAGCCTTTTTAATTTCATGGATTTCCTTTACATATAGACAACATTTACACCACTACTGTTTCCTGTCAGTTTAACAGAATTATGACACGTTTCAAGGCAGCTCAGACCTGCATGACTATTAATTTGAGACAGCTGTAAAGATCTTGTGCTGTTAGAGATTTGGGTCCTGAAGCCTGCAAACCAGGAACCCTGTGAAACTTGTAAGTTTTACCAAAAAAAAAAAAGAGAGAAAAACAGGAATTCTACATTTGATTGCGATCTAATGACTTTGGACAGAAAATCTTTTTCTTGAAGAAGTTTGAAGTGTTTTTAAGTAAGCAAGGTGAAACCGTCAGGGAATACTTTTGGACACGACCTTAGACAGGAATACGTGTAGGTGGGTTCATGTGAAGGTATCACCCAGAATACAAGTTTTCCCAGAGGAACTTTTTCATTGCAACAAGAAGATCGATGATATTCAGTTCACCTGCTGGTGGTTTTAATGTTACAGCTGATGGCTGCTGGTAGATTTAGAGCCCCTTGTGTGTGTGAACATAGTGCTTATGTGCCTCCCTCCCACTGCACTAAAGAGCATTTTCTGCAGTAATGATAATTCACATCATTAGGGTTTCCCATAATAACCATACAGGCTGTGGCTGCCAAGCAGACGCCTCAGTAATCCTCTCTACCTATCCTGCATAAACAAGGTAGATTTCTATGATTCACTGCAGGAGAAAAACCCAGACAGAAGATGCTCAATATGCATCATGAAAACCTGCAGGTCCACGCAAAATATGTAGCTCCACAACAAGATTTGGCTTTTTCCTTTACAAATTCCCACATTCTACACACAATCCCATAAACACTGATACTCAAGGACATAAACGTCAATCACTGATTTCATCATCCACATCCTGTGACAAGCTCACGTCACCCAGTTTTGTGATTGACAGAGTTTGTTTTTGTCATCCAGAGCAGCTGAGACACATGGGTAATGTTCTCACTTTCTCTGATTCTTTAACCATCCTCTCATCTCCTTCTAGTCCTTTTATCTGCCTCAGCCATTTCCCTCTCAGCTGCATGTGTTTCTGAGTGAGTGTGTGAACGCTCGCCTGGTGCAGCTCCCAGCCTTTCATTGAAATGTTATTTAGCCAACCAATTAGATATAGCGAACAGCAGGTGAGCCCTGAGCTCTACCCAATCAATGACCTTAATCCTCCCTAATCAACCAATTAAGATTCTATTATCGGCAGCAAAATCACACACATACACAGGCATCCACGTGGCAGAAATGAGGCATCATCTTATACTTTTGCAGAATATGAAGCTCCAATACAGACATGATGAAAAATTGTGTTATGCAATGTTTCCTTCAAAGAAGACCTTCAGATTTCAAGTGAATTACCAATAACGTACTGTGTTTTGTTCAGTAATAATACTTATTAGAGAGTCCTGAAGAACTCAGACCCAGAGCAACTTAATTAACTATTGAGGCAATTAAAGTTTGTGGACCAATTAAGTTTAGGGAAAGGTCAAAGAAAAGGAACTTTTGAAGCTACTTTGGATGACGTTCCAAACCTGCAGGTGCTACGTACTAAACTGTATGTAAACTTGTTATTTTTGTTCTACCAACTGGGGTGTGCACCACCTCTCCCCTGGTGACTGCTAGAGAAGATCACCTCATCCTACCCAGAAGAAAACTATATTTCTTTTTTGATTTTCTTTTTCTTTCCTTTTATATTCAAACTACACAAATGTCTTTTTTTTCTGCAACTTTATTTCACATGTTTGAATCTGGATCAAACCAGAGACCAGTTTACTCTCTTTATTTTCTCAAATACAATTTTTGTCTTTTTGAACTGTGTGCTGCTCGGTTTCTTGAGGCATCAAATTTTCTTTTTTATGTACTAGTTCTAAAGAACCCTGGTGAGACCTACCACAGCTGGAACCACTGACTGACCCTTCTAGTAAGGATCCAGATCAAACCTGTTCACCTGAACCAACTTTCCACAAGGGCAGCAGAATCCAGCTGTATCCAAACCAAAAACACAGTCAGGTTCTCTTGCTGTTCTTATGGTTTAAATCTTTTATTTGATTATTATTCTGAGCCAGTAACTAATCAATAATTGCAACAGTGCAATCTTCTTCATTAACCAAATTGAGCGTTACTAATCCTTTGAGATACTCCATCTCTCCTTCTTTCTTATTTAATCAATGTTTTTCTTTGTTTTTCTTTTTCATGTTCACTTATTTGAATCCATGAACTCGGTCTCCTCACCAGGAATCACTCCTTTATAGTTTATTTCATGATCTGTTTATTCTGTAAATCAATGTAAATAAATCCCACATGTATATGTACATTGTACTTTTCTTTTTTTTTTTTTTTTTTTGGGGGGGGGAGGGAGGGTAAATTTAGCTGGAATCACAGACTCTGACCAACAACTCATTCAGGACTAGTTCATGGACTAGTGTTGTCTTGACACATAACAGATAATTTAGAAAAACTGGTCAATTTAAACTGGATCTTTAGCCACTTTGTCACCAGCATTCTGCCATAAAGGCACAATTTGTTTCCACTGCTACAGTTGAATCTATGAACAACCTAATAAAATGACTTTTTGACAAATAATATAGTATTTAAACACCAACAAGGTCAGTCAGTCATTATCATTATCTTTGGGGTCGCAGGGAGCTGGTGTCTATCTCCAGGGTCATGGGGTAGAAGATGCAGTCTCAAATATCCTGCATGTTTGAAATGTAAATATTTTTAGATTTCTGATTTCCAGTCGTTAAAACAGTCTAAAATTAAATGGAGGTCACCAGAATTGAAATATTCTGAAATAATTTACTGTTAAACAAACAGAAAATAATTGTTTTTCCTCTTAGCCCCAAGAGAATTACATGGACAGACAGGTATAGCATTGTGAGTTTTTATTTACTGTGCTTTTGCTTGAAAATGACAGTCAGTGGGATTCTGACGCTCAACCATCCTCTTTTTTTAAAAGAATTTTCTTTTCTCATCTGTTCCTTGTTTACCCACATTTCTGTTAATACGATGCCTACATTTATTCAGATTTATTTTAATCCAGAGTATCCCAAACAAGGCAAATGATTGTTTGCTTAGAGCAGTGAAATGTGGGAGGGAGTGAAGACAGATATAGATGGAATAAAGAGGGAGAAGCAAGAAATTACCAAGAAATACTAAAACTGTGCAGGACATTTTCTTTTGCAGCTTTGCATACGGAGTGAGTTCTTAAAGAAAAGTGTTTGTATTTTAAGTTTGTCACTTATTTGTGGTTGAAGACAAAAATTAAAATTTGAACTTTGTTGCATAAGGTAAAAAAAACAGATTTTGCTTCTATTTTTAACCAACATAACCCACAAGAGTTAAATTCTTTAAAGTTATGCATCAGTTTATTTGCTGATTTTATGTCAATTGTTCTGTGCTGATGAGGCAGATCATGTAACTGACCAAATACAGACATAAAACAAATAGTATTTTTACTACAACAGCACAATTCTCTAATAATTTTTAGCAAGTTATCAATAACAAAATTTTTTTAAAAATTATCTATTATCCAACCAAAAACTTGACCTGAGAGAAGCATTTCACTTATTCTAAACGTTCTCAGACACTCATAACTGGCATCAAATGTTACAGGCTTCATTTTAGCCAGTGATGTTCAGCATTTTTAAAAAACTGATGACTTCATAAACACAGAAATGTACCAACAGATTTTAATTCATCATGAAATATCATCTGAAAAGCATCTGATTAAAACACTGTCAAATCAATAACTAACTAAAAAACACACACAAAGCAACACTAGCAAGTTGGACTGATCGCACCTGAGCCTCGATCTCAACAGTATTAGAGCAACTTCTGAGTATCCAAACAAAGAGCAGAACACAAAGCACCTAACATCTAAATAGCTTGGAATGTCTCTGTAAAAAAAATGTTCCTGAAATCTACCTAAAGATCCACCTGATTCAGTACTTGAATTACCTGTTCATCATGTTCTCGAGCTCTGTTGAATCCTGTTATCACCAACTGATTCCAATCAGGCGCTTTGGAGCAGAAAAACATCTAAAACATGCACAACAGAGACCTTCAAGGACCAGCAAAGGACATAACTGAGTTAAATGACTAGAAGAACATAGCAGCAGTGTGAATAGGCATGTAAACACTGAACTTTTATTTTTATTACTAGGAGAAATATAAAGACTTGTTTTTGTCCTTCATGCATGCCTGGACTGACTTTGATTCTCTGTATTCACATGGATGTGATCTTATATTTACATAAGCTTCTACAAAGTTCACAGTTTTGTACTAAGGATGCAACTATACCGCTTTTACTTGCCGATACCGGGTACCAATGGCGATACTTCTACCACACAAAAAATGCAATGAATTGGAAGACAGGTTTTATTTTCTTCTCTGCTTGTTACAACAAATGATGGTGAAACTGATAAAAAATTTAAATATTAATAAAAATGACCACAAAACCAACATTTCAAAGGAAAAATAAATGTTTTTTGAGAAACTATTGCAGAGTTTCCACATTTTAAGTATAATTTTAAGTTCATGGTATCAGTTAACTAACTGATACTGATGCGAGTACATTAGAATGGTATCGGCCTGATACTGGTATCGGGTGCATCCCTATTAATCACATGTAGATGAAAAGCCTTTGCTGTCATGACAGACTTAAACTTTCCTGTACACGCTGCATTTTTTTCTTTGAGATGTCATGTCTCCACCAAGTAGCACCAGTGAAAAATGTTTAGACACTTTGTCATTCAGAAATATAATGTATTTAGTACTAACATCTGGTTTATTAACTGTAAGTTTGGTTTGGTTGTGTAAATATTGCTGCTTTTTTTATGTTTCTCCTACTTACTTTTCCTTTATTTTCTGATCACCTTCACCCTGATTCTGATATTGATTCGGATAAGAACAAATGGAAGGTACAAGCAGTAGGATGACATTATCATCCAGACTCTGTTTGGTTACCTTACAGTTTAATCAGGGAGGATGTTACTTCATACAGACAGTAGATAAGCAGTAATCATTTCTCTGTGTGCGTTTTCAGCTGCAGCGTTCTGACAAAGCCTCCAGAACATTTCATCTCCGGCATACTAACTATCCTCTGTCTTCTGCATTGCCATGGCATTCCTGTGTTTGTTTACATCCTACGGATGAGTGAAGCTGCAGACTTCATTATGTAAGTTCATGGGTGTTGTTGATCTCTATTGTGTGTGTGTGGATGATGGCGGGAGAGGAAGACATGATCTCTGCATTGCATTTAAACCGGGCAGCGTGTGTTGAGAGTGGGAAACACTTCTTTACATCTGTCTTAATTGAGCTGCACTCAAGCATAAATTAGTCCACCATACTGCTAATGCACTATTCTTTTGTGTTTTGTATGTGTGTGTGCATTAATGCCTCAGATAAACAGATTTAAAGCCTGATTTTTCTTTCATTGACTTTTAAACTCACATTTACACATTAGATGGAACATTTCTTCTCTCTGTGTTGTTTGGTTGTGAGTGTTCATCATGATCAAATCTTGTTCTAAGTTCCTTTACCATTTTTCTAATATAGTATTTTTTTCAATGTATCATCTTAAAGTTCTCATGTCCGCTTAAATTACCTTACAAATGTATTTGTCATCCAAAATAACTATAGTTTAATCTTTGAAAAATGTTGCTTTTTTTAATTTCCACCTGATAGGCCGAGAGCTTCAGGCTACACATTTTAATAGGTAAAAGATAAAATCTGAAAAATACCATTATAATTATGAATATGATAAGAAAATCTCATTAGCTGGTAGAAGATTTAAATAGTTGCCTTTATTGTGAAGGTCTTTTACCCAGGCCTCCTTCACACTAGATGATGGTCTCGCCAGCGTTTTTGTTGTATTTGTTTGTTCGTTAAAGAGGCCATTTCATACACATTTCAGGACTTTGTGGTTATTTCTTAAGTATTAACCAGTAATATGAAACATTTTATATCTATAAAACGTCAGGAAACACTGATTAGCAGACCTTTCAATTCGGGTGGTTCCGGCTCGTTCCATCAGGCTTCGTCAGCAGCTCGTTCATATTCATTATTCAAATTTGCTGGACTCAGATTGGCTAACAAACTAGACTATGAGAGCAGTTATACTGTTTCCTGCCCCGCTGCACATGACAACAGCACACGTTCTCTCTTCCTGTTTGCTACGTCTTATGCTACAGCTTTTAGCCAGCAGCATGCTAGGCGTGGTTTCAGCTGTGGGAGCTGCCGAATACTAACAAACAAAGAAGTTGTGACAAACAGATAGCCTACAGGCCGTTCGAACTCAGGAGAACTCGGGTTTTATCACCACCTGCGTAGTTTGAGACATAAAAACTAAAAGAGAAGTTGTTGACCTGTTTTCACATCCACTAGGTAAGAACACCTGTGGAGCTAAAATATTCAACAGAAACCTCAGAAAAACAGTTTTTAATGGAAGGGCCTCTTTTTAAATTTTTTTCTCTTCTCAGAATCTTCTAATTTTCTTACTTATGTTTGGATTTTGTTGTTTTGGTTGTAGATTTGTTTATTGTCATTTTCCTGGTAATTTTGTGATCACTTGTTTTCTGTTTTTGTGACATCAGTTCATGTTTTCTCTAAGGGTCCTAGTTCCTGCTTGTTGCTCCTGAGTCCCATTTAGTTTATTAGTTTTATTACTTTCACTGGTGCAATATGTTTGTGTAGATTTTCATCTAGAACATGTCGATCTAAGATGTTTTTCAAATCATGCCAAATGTTGCTGAAGGCAAAAACTGGTTCTGAGTGTTCAGACCTTTACACAGGAGAAACTAAACAACCTGCAAGATGCACGGCACAATCCAGGAGAACCAGGTCTTCAGGTCCAGACTCAGAAGCACATCTTAAAGATAAATGGAGAACAGTAACATCCACATTTTGGACAGAGATAGTTTGAAAGTGTAGGGAAGAGATCATACAGTACAGTATGTTAAACTGGAAACCTCTACATTAAACACAGGAGGTGGTCTCCGTTTCCGTATTTAAGGCTACACTGACTCGTCTTCCCAAGCAGCAACAATCCAAACTGGTGGAAACAAGTTATTGCAACATCTCAGGTAAAAAAGTCACAGGAAACAATGACTCAAAGACTCTAGAATAAGGGGTTTCAGTGACTCTTGTGACTTTAACGAGCCTATTCAAACTTTGATCACAACAATTTATAAACCCAAAACTCCCAACCTGTGATCTGAACTGAAGAAGCCTTTCAGGTAAAATGTGAAATGTTTTCAACAAGCAGAAAAAGAGGTCCAGTTGTGGTGTTTTGAAAAACTTTTTTTGGTTTCACTCATGCCATTAAGTAACTTCTGTGCATATAGCTCTTCGTTTCGTTCAGTCTGTCAGATCTTCCTTTTGCTCGCTTCGGCAAGCAGTTGTAAATCTTTTGATTTCTTCCTGTCAGTTACTGTCTTCCTGCTATCTCATGTCTCATGATGATTTTCCACACCCACTGTGGCACAAGTCACTGATGTTGCATCAAGATGTAGCTATGCAGCTGAAGAGCATGCAATGCTAGCATGACACTAACTGTGCCTGTAGCTGAGGTGAAAGACCAGTTACAAATTCCCAACGTCTGAGCCACAAACACAGATGCACCAGGTCAGGGATACACTGCCACCACATTCTCCTGAAATCCAGCTAGGACCCTGATACACTGCCAACATGAAATTAAACAACCACGCTACAGACATGTATGCTCGAAACCACTGTGGACCTATTGCACTATATCATGTTATGTAGAGTCCACTCTGAACATGACCTAAAGACTTTAGAAGATGAAGAAACCTTTATTGTCCCTCAGTGGGACCAAGACCATCCAGATTCTGAGTGATCATTTTTACATCATATGCCTCCTTATCTGGTGTGAAGGAGGCATTAGTCTGCCGATCATCTGTAATTAAACCTTAAAAAAATGGAAAAATTATTTTATTTTTGTAAATCTGAGTTTATTTATGTTGTATAGCAGTCCAAACAAATGAGTATTAGGTTTTTTGTTTTTCTGGCTGTTTTGTGTTATTATTTTTTTATGTAGCCAGGTCATTCTTTAATAATTGATTTGCCTCAATAGGTCACTCCACCACTGGGTTTACATTCACAATCATGATTCTGTTTGTCTCACTGTTTTCATCTTCACTTGTCTCTTCATCACCACAGAGACTGACTGAGGACTCACTTCAATCAAACTATAAGGATGCTTAGGAAAATGGTCCTTTACTGGTTCTAGATGCTCTTTTTTCTAGCTGCAAAAGGAAAATTAGGGCTTTGGGGGGGGCTTTAGTTCAGGATGGATGAGTAGTGTTGGGGAAGGCAGCAAAAGGGCCATCGCAGAGATGGGAGAGCACATTCAGGTGAGAGGAGATCACTTGAAAGCTTAAAAAGGATTGGATTACAGTGAGCTGTTGCTCTCAGGTGCAGAGTTAGTGATGTGTGTGGTGACATTCTCACATGATGGAGACAACTGGTGATCAGAAAGTATCAGAGCATCACATCTGCTGTGAAACTGGAGGAACTACCAGAGGTTCACGTGATTTCACACACGTGCTGGTGAGACTGTGTTGCTTTGCTAAGCTTCCCAGCCTCTCCTTCCTTTTGTTAAACACACTGTGTTTATTTAATATGCAAGCTACACATTGTGGGATGTTTATAAAAAAGAATATGCATACACTGTGAAATTGAAGCACACACATGAACACCCTCATTGAGCTTCATGGATCTCATAGCGTGGCTCATTTCCAGTGGGACTTGAAAATTCTGGGATAAAGAAATGAGCACAGGCAGTACTTAGACCAGATGGGATGTGTAGCTATGTATTAGAAGATGTCCACTATGCACATTTAGATTTCACATAATGCATTGCCTCAAGAGCCAACAAGAGCACATAGTAAAATTAAAAGGCAGATAAGTGAGATGCTACAGTGTTTTCACAATTTCCTGACACTTCAAGCACCAGAAAAAGCAAGATAATACTCATAAAGAGGCACATACATACTCTTATATGGCGTAGTACATATTTATATGAATTAAAAATTAGATAAAAGCTTAAAACAGAGCTTATCTGTAGTAATTTTGTCAGTTTAAGATCCAAAGTGAAGCAATGAAAAGCCTTTAAGACTGAACCTTGAATTTTGTACTTTGTTATTGCTAATATAAATTAGGATTCCTGCATTTATATTACATAACCATTTTAATTACATAAAACATGATAACCTCTGCTTCCATATTGTGTCAAGGATTAATGAAAATTGTGTCACACTGAGAAGAAAATATTAAAACCTGAAGTCTGACAACTGAGAGGAAAACTTCCAGTCAGAGTTTCATAATATATTTTGGACATTGCATAGAATGACAGCTGTATATAAAATACAGTTACAGCTGTAATCTCAGATTAACCATGTTATAATGGTCACAATCTGGTCCGAAACTAATTTAAATGGTTTTAATTTGAAATGATCCTTTAAACCATCCAGTGAGATGTTTTCTAAAGATCTGGACAAAGTCTCAGGGTTGTCCTTTTTGAGAACTGGTCTGGGTGGTGATTTCAGACAACAAATTGAATAGAATTGAATGTTAAATAAAATGCATTTTTATATTAAATCAAAAATAAAAGCAGAATAAAGTTGGTATGATGCATTTTGAGAGTTATTCTTCTTTTCATTGTTTTCATTCAGAGAAAAGTTTGATGCGCTCAATATAAACAACATTAGACCTAAACAGTGTCAGTGGTGTCGCTGTGATTATTGATCACGATTGTAAAATATTTACTCAGCTAACCTGAGATGCTTACTGTGCATTCTCCAGAACTACACGCTATGCTTTTTATAGTCTCTGCTCTATGAGGGGCTGTAATATTGATAATTTTACTTAATCTCTATTATTTGGAAACATGGTGAATATTAAAAAAAATGCTGCTCAGGAGACAATCTAATTGTCTCTCAGGTAGTTTTATGGAAAGATGAGGACACATACTGTTGTAACTTATTATTCCTGCATCATTTTTGTTTTTTTATGTAACAGCACTGAAAGTTTTATTGGGTTCCAACATTTCCACCATTTAACCCAAACCCATTTGATTTGGGGAATATCATGAATATTCTAATCTGTATTTCTCCTTTTTGGAATCCAATAAATTGTTCATTTTGTCTTGGTCAAAAATATTCACTCCTAAAAGGAGTTTCCTTGTTCCTCATAAATAAAGTATCTGTGAAATAATGAGTTTTAATAACATTTTATTTGAATGTTAAACTGTGTTGCTTTTGCAGTAATATTTTCTGATGTTTCTGATAAAAGAGGCATTTTATGTAAAAAGAAAAACAATCTCAGTAAACTTGTGTCATGATAGTATAAATAAATCATTGTATAATGATGTGATACAAGCAGATATGATAAAAAAATACTTTACTGTGTTCTCAGGAAATATGTTTTTTACTGTACCAATTACTGCTTTCCCAAAGCTTCTACTATTCAATCATAAAAGCAATCTAACACAACGCAAACGTCACAGAATGTATTGTTATATATCAAAAACCTCAAATCTATAAAGAAACATTAGGTTTGAATCTGAATCTAGTTCCAATCTTTACTTTTATTGTCATGTCTTAATACTTGAAAAACTGGAGGTAAATTGTGTTTTTAATTCTCACTGAAGTGCCGCCATAATGTTCCGCTCGAGGTTGTGAGTGACTCTCACAGGAAGCTCGGTCTCTCCTCAAATTTCGAGCAAAGGCCAAAAATTCAATCAGACTGTAGGCAAAACAATAAAGCAGGAAAAAGATACATTAGTGCATTAGCCAGAAAGTGATATACTGTAATAGTTTCAGCACAAAATGTGTTCAAGCAGCCCTATCCCTTTGAAAATTGCTTTCTAAGATGTAATGTTGTAGAGATATAATTCCTGGTTAGATTTCACTCAGTTTTATATTTATGCTTGGGCACAAGCATCACACGGTTAAGATTAGGGAATGATCATGTTGTTAATGAAGGAATGTGTTTAGGGTTAGTATAAACAAGAACTTGGAAAAATGGAACAATTGTTTTCCTTTTCTTTTTCTTTTTAGATGTGAAGATAAAACCCAATTTCAACAAATTTTCAGACACTGTTTAAAATGTCAACAAAAACAGAATATAATGATGATTTACCACGTAAAAAAATTTGAGCTCATTTTGAATTTGAAGGCATCAACACATCTCTAAAAAAGTTTGAACAGATGTGACAAAAAGCTATTGAAATAATTAGAACGATGCAGAAACAACTGGAAAAACATTTGACAACTAATCAGGTTAACTTTGATCACTGAGTAAGAGGTGGGGTTACACCCTGAACAAGTCGCCAGTCCATCACAAGGCCAATTTAGAGTCACCCAAAAAAAACTATCAAGCATTTTTTTGCTCTGCATCAGAGTCCCCAGAGAAAACCCACACATGCAGTGCACAGTACTGACTGAACCATTGTGCAACCCATTCGTGGTAGTAACATAAAATTGCAAAGACTTTAATATTATCAACAGATTTAGAGAATTTGTAGAAAACTCTGTGCACAAAAAACAAAGGTCAAAAAAGGATGCTCGTGTTTTGTGGCCTTGAAGCAGTGCAGTATTAAAAATAGGGATGATTTTGTTGAATGGGGTCCTGCAGACTAAAGAGGAGAGATCTTTCAGGTTATTATCAACAGACAGTTCAAAAGCTGCATCTCTGATGGTATGAGGCTGCATTAGGCAGCTGACACATCTGGAAAGGCTCCATAAGGCTGAAAAGTACAAAGACATTTTAGAGCAACATCTGCTCCCATCTAAAGAACCTCTATTTCAGGGAAGGTTTTGCATATTTCAGCAAGACAAAGTTAAACCACATACTGCAAATCCATCACAACAGCATGACTTCATAGGAGAAGAGTCCAGGTGCTGAAATGACCTGCCTGCAGACTACAGTGGAATCATCTAAACTAGATCTGATGGCTATGTTTGCAATTTAGGACCAACAGAATAGATTCAGAAATACTCTTTAAAAATTCTAATTTGGATTAGAATAGCTGTCTATTGGGAAATTTTAAAAAAATGTTTCACCTTTTTATCAAATATGTCCTAAATCTAAAAAAATAATTTAGCCTGGTAACAGGCCAACAGGGTGAAAAATCAAAGCTGTTTTCTAGGCTCACTTTGAACAGCTTTCTAAAATAAATTTCTAAAGATAAAATTAATTTAGGTTCTCTGGCAAAAAAATGCATCAACAGACCAGAAGCCATTTTTTTTATCTCTTAACTGGGGGGCTCTCACGTTTTCTGGACCAGAAAATCTCACTCACAGGATTCATAATCCACAGCTTCATAAATCTGTTAGTGCCTCAGGAGGGGAATGTGAAATGAACTACAGTGCGTTGGCAAATGCAGAGAAGGGCAAATTATACAATTTAAGTGCATAATAATTCTTGGAATATTTTTAATAGCAAATCTGAATGGCTGAAAATAACAATGTACATGTCTCTGAGGGTCCGCTTGTCTTCAATGCCACTTCAGCATCAACTACATCAGAAGAAACAATTCGTTTTGATCCAAACTAAAAATGGCTTTTATTGAAACAGTAATGTTGTGTGGTTTTGAGGGCCCAAATTATGAATAAAGGTGTCAATAAACTGAGTAAAAACAAAACTTTAATAATATCAATAAAAAGTTGATAATCCACCAACAAAATGTAAATAAATTAGATCAAACTTGAGTACACTGGGAACATGAACCAAGGGAATGACACTAGAATTCGGATAGGGAAACTGAAGATTATTTATGGAGAGTCATTTGTGAATAAGAAGCAGGTGTGAAATAAACGGCTTGAGAACAGACGTGAAGAGCCAAACAACAAGGGAAGCAGGAGAAAAATGCAAAGACACAGATAGCAAACAAAAATAAACCCATGAAAATAGAAATAAAAAAAATATAGGAAAAATACATATATATATATTTTTTTTTTTTTTTTTTTTTTTTTTCTATTATTATCTGTTTCCCCTCTGCATTTCTGGACATGAGCCTTCTAAAAAAAGTTTGCCTAAAACTCAAAATTACTAAAGTGCAAAATAACAAAAAGTAATACAATAGCAGATTGGTTTTATTGAAGGTTTTAATTCAAATTCTCTATGGACTCGTGTGTCTTGTAGTCAAACCATGCTCGCAAAATAACCCTCAATAGTTTAAAGTTTGGTTTGTAATAATGATAAAAAAGTAAAATTTGCCACCACTGCAGCTGCCGCTCATTTTACTATCATCCTGGGATCACAGGTAAATCACTATACAGATAAAACAAACAAACAAATAACATGTTTTAATGAATTGTTAATGTGTTTGTGCTACACTGTTACAAACCTGAAAATGTTAGTGTGAATGAGAGGAGTAACAGGACGAGGGTAGATATCAGTTCAGCCAAGACTTTATTCGTTTAAGCAGGAGGGGAGCAGATAACTAAAAATGCATTATATGTAACACAAGTTTACCTCAAGGTAATAACTAACACACATCCATCAAGCAAACCAAGGAAATAACAGGTAACAAATAAATATAGATAATAACTAACTCAAGGGGGGGGGCACGCCCCACGAGGTCTAACCAAAGTTACTTCTACAACAGGAACCCCTTAAAACAACCAATGTTACTTTAAAGGGGGATGAAACACATTTATTCAAACCCAAGGTGGAATAAACACCTTCTGGGTTTACAAAAGAGCTCTGAAGCCCCACTGGATAGAAAAAGAGGTCCAATGAAAGCGAACGACTCCTTGTGACTCCAAGCGACTCCTTCAGGGCAATCAAAACTCCACTTATAAAAGAGGAGCTGGGCCCAGTAGCAAAAGGGGGGGGTTACCCTAAAGCTTATATAGCGCCACTCCTCCCGTGGTAATCAGCGGGAACACGACACATCCATGCTGAATTGGTGTAGAAGGGAGCATAGCTGGCTTGTAGCTGTCCATGGTGCTGATCCCAACTGCAGCCTGTCACTGATGCAGCCAGACTTTTGTTGTGGCTCATGGGCCATTTCTGCGCGGGCCGTAACATACACCATTTTATAAATGAAAGGACCAGGCAGTTTTTGAATGATCTCCCAAACAAATAGAAAATCAAAGCAAAAACAGCTGATTACAATTATTTTAGTAAATTATTTAAAATTTAAACTCTTGTACAATGTAAATCATTGGGACCATTATTCAATGTGCTATTGATATTTTACCCCTTTATCATTAACCCTAACTGATGTGATTTGAACAAATTTCAAACATTTAGATTTTAATTAGGAGAAATTAGATTTTTGTGATTGCTGTACAATCTATCGTTAAAAAAATAACAGAGACAAAAACACAAGTTAAAAACTGGGACCAAAATACATTCTAACAACAATAACTTTTGCTTATCACAACAGACATGTTTTGCTTTATGATGGCTGCTCATAAACACCTGCTGTTCAGGTAGGCACCAATGTAATATGCACTTCTTATACAGATACAAGAAAAGCAATAAATGACAACATCAGCCCTCCTCCTGTGTTTGTGATGCTCTTTCCAAACATTATCCTTAGTCTAGTTTGGTGAATCTGACTCGTACGTGAAAATAAAAGGAGACAAACATTTGATTTGATCAAGTGAAAATCCTACAAACTAATTTATTTTCTCGGCATAAACCAAAACAAGCGACACATGCCTTAAAGAGGCCATTTCATACAAATTTCAGAACTTTGTGGTTGTTTCTTAAGTATTAACCTGTAATATAAAACATTTTATATCTAAAAACCGTCAGGAAACACTGATTAACAGACCTTTCAGTTCGGCTGGTTCCAGCTCCTTCCTTTCAAATTTGCTGGACTCAGATTGGCTAACACTACGATAACTATAAGAGCAAGGTAAACTGTTTCCTGCCCCGCTAACCTTCTCTCTTCCTGTTTGCTACGTCTTATGCTACAGCTTTTAGCCAGCAGCATGCTAGGCGTGGTTTCAACTGCGGGAGCTGATGAATACTAACGAACAAAGGAGTTGTGACAAAACAGATACAGGCTGTTCGAACTCGGGTGTTATCACCATCTGCGTAGTTTGAGAGATTAAAACTAATAGAGAAGTTGTTGACCTGTTTTCACACCCACTATGAAGGTAAGAACACCTGTGGAGCTAAAATATTCAATAGAAACCTCAGAAAAACTGTTTTTAATGGAAGGGCCTCTTTAAAGCTCCGCCGCACAATATGCTAAACACTTTTTAATTTCACTCTTTCAGACAATGAGCACATCTGCTAATTCTCTTTTCTTATTTAAACCTTAAACTTCAGCAACTTTTTTATTTATTTTTTAATGGACTGGCATAACGACGAGCTGGCGACCTAGCGGAGAATCCCCCCGGCAGCATCATTTAGGATTGCTGATAGAAGGCATAAGGGATGGGCAAAGCAAAACATGAGGAGTGGCTGCCTGTTGCCTTCCAGCCTGTGGCAATACATTAAATATGCAAAGTCATTTGGCCCAACATCACTCTGGAGTGCCAATACTGGAGCCGGCAGAGAGAGGGCTGTAATAACTCTTTCCATCCGTAGCAGTAAAGCTGCAGCTCTCCAGGCTGCAGGATGATTTGGACCTTACTGTGACTGCCCATATTTTTGTAAAGTGAGTTAGAAATAGGAGATAAGTTGTAGACACAAGAAACAACTGTAACCTCATTTCTCCAAGTCCCAGAAAGTCCGACCAGAGCAGTTTGATTTTCGAGAGCAAAATGAAAAAAAATCCCCCGTTACTAAATAATGCACATGTAAGTCTTTCTCCTCCTCGTTATCCTCTGCACACATTCTCATCTTTATTAACACGTACCCATCACCATAAATACCCCAAAACAATGTCATTACTATGTTTGATGTTGCAAAAGAAAAGAGTGCTGCAGAATGACCTCGATGAGCTGAAAGTACATTCTGAACTACAAGCTTTTTTAAACAAAATCCTTCTCCCAATTTGTCTTGAACATTTTCTCCAATCCCACCTTCTCTGAAATATATTGCATCTATAGCACTTGAATATGTAGCCCTCCTGAGTTGGTTGGGTGAAAAATGACTTTCATCTGGGGTTTGAGCTAAAGCAAATTACCCCTCCAGTGGTATAGATCATATTTAAAGAGGTAGAGTTAGATACCAAGACGGAGCGAGCGAGGGAGAGAGAGAGAGAGAGAGAGAGAGAGAGAAGATGTCAAGGGGAAAGCAAAGCTATAAAAATGTGCTTTAAGATAAAAACACAAGTGAATTGGGTCCAATGAAGCATGAGGGAGCATGATGTGGGAAGTATTAATGTGGAAGAACAATTTGATCTTCAGGTTACTCGCTGAGATTTGAAAAAACAATAAGAAGAAGTTTGACTCAGGTGATCCCAACACTTGAGTTTTTTTAGCCCTTGTCTCACTGGCGTATACTGGCACATCCAAAATTCTGTGTATGGGTCCAAATTTGAAAAAATTGAGCTTTTTTTGCAAGTCCTTTGACCTGTATGACATACATTTAAAATTCATGATGCATTCATGACAGGTATACTTCAAATCTATTTAACTGTTCAGTAAAAGTACGTCAATAATGCTTCATTACAACTACATTCTATAAAAAACACAACAACAAAAAACTCCATATTACATTATTGCTCAGAATCCGTAAAACTGACAAAGTTACAACTAGTTGTGTGTTTGCTGAGGTCGGTTAGCTGTGACTGTCATCTTGGGTTGGGTTGACTAAAACTTAACTAAGTAAATCAGGTATAAATTGTACTTGCATTACATGCAATTCAAAATTGTATTAAAATGCATCCAGTGGTTCAGTTTGCTAACATATACACACAAACACACAGACCAAACATTTGTGACCGTCTTTCAGCTGCAGGTAATAAACTGTGCAGGGAAACGTGTGTGACACCAGCAGCAGTGGACTCAGTGCACAACTAAATACGATAAAGAATCTTTTTTTTTTAAATCCAGAATCCAGACGGGGATCCGGATCACCCACAGAATCTACTCATTTCTGACCTTTCCTGAAAATTCCATCAAATCCATCTTGTACTTTTTTGTTATCTTGCTATCTAACAAAAGAAACAAACAAAAAAACCCTGGCAAACAATTTACCTCCTTGGCAGAGATAATGAGCAGAGACCAACCTGCCCAAAAGAATATGTGTGTGTGCGTGGGAGTGTGCGTGTTGTCACACTACTAGAAGCCCCACTGTCTCACTCAGCATATCACACACTCACTCTGGTGTTGACTCAGACTTGACACCGATACACACCACACAAGGACATCCATCAGGCTACAGCGATGACAAAGACTGAGGTGGCTGCGAGCGAGCGAGCAGGCGAGTTGGGTGATAGGTGGGAATGACAGATGGTCCCATCATCAAGTGCATCAGAACGACATCCAACTTCCTCTTTATCAGATCCACTGACCTCTCGTATCCCTTTTCTATCTTCTTTGACATTATTTTCTTCTCCTCACGCTTCCGTTTCTTTCCCACACTTCCACCGAACACGTCTCATAAAAATGCAGTACTATCTCTGAAGTGTGGACGAGAGAATTAGCTCTACCTCCCTTCTGAAGATGCTCAGATGAAAAGTGACTGATGAATAAAACTGAGATAAAAACTGTTGGTCTCACAGGAATTTGTGAAACCATGACCTCTTAATACTTCATTATGCAGAAGAGGCACATATTGTGTTAATATTTGTGCAGTTGTGCTTCTCCACCCACATTCCGTTTCACTTTTTTTTTTTCTTCTGACTATTGATTTTGCTTTAGATCTTTATTTTACTTCAGTTGATCAAGAAACTTGCATGGGGCCCATCAACGAAGCTGTCAATCCAAATGTATTTCATCTAGCATTTAAGCACATTTATCAGTACACACATTAAAACTCTTTCTGATCATTGTGTGTTGTGTTCTCAAGTACAATGTTGTGGAAAAGTATGTGCTCCCCTGCTGATGACTTCTGTTTTTGTTTTTTGTCATATTTAAATGTTTCAGCCCAAATTAAATATAAAATGCAGTTTTTAAATTATTAAAGAGTGAAATTAAAAAGTGTTTAGCTTCTCGTGCGGCGGAGCTTTAAAGAGGTCCTTCCATTAAAAATGTTTTTTCTGAGGTTTCTGTTGAATATTTTAGCTCCACAGGTGTTCTTACCTTCATAGTGGGTGTGAAAACAGGTCAATAACTTCTCTTTCAGTTTTTATCTCTCAAACTACGCAGGTGGCATAACATCCGAGTTCTCCCTAGTTTGAATGGCCTGTATCTGTTTCATCACAACTCCTTTGTTAGTATCCGGCAGCTCCCGCAGTTGAAACCACGCCTAGCATGCTGCTGGCTAAAAGCTGTAGCATAAGACGTAGAAAACAGGAAGACACGACGTCTGACGTTGCCATGCACAGCGGGGCAGGAAACAGTATACCTTGTTATCATAGGCTAGTTTGTTAGCCAATCAGAGTCCAGCAAATTTGAATAATGAATATGAAAGAGCTGCTGCCGAAGCCCAACGGAATGAGCCAGAACCACCCAAATTTTGATGCAGACAGATTGAAAGGTCTGTTAATTAGTGTTTCCTAATGTTTTTAATTATAAAACATTTCACATTACTGGTTAAGAAATAACCACAAAGTCATGGATTTTGTATGAAATGGCCTCTTCAACTGCAGTCAATAGTTTCTGATAACTGACAATGAGTCTTTTACATCATGGTGGAGGAATGTTAGCCCACTCTTCTTTGCTTAGTTATTTTAATGTATCCTCATTTTCAAGTATGATGAGTCTGTTTAAGTCCAGACTTGAACTCAGCTACTAAAAAAACTGTTTTTTTCAGACACATTTAAAGGTGGTCTTGATGGTGTGGTCAGATAATTGACCTGCTGCATATCCCGAGCATGCATGAGCTTAAGGTCACAAACTGATGGACAGATATTCTCCTTCAGGATTTTGTAGAAAAAGTAATCATTATGGTAATCCCCCCTATTCCAGAGACAGAAAAGCAGCCCCAGACCATCATACTACCACCACCATGTTTACACCCAGATGCAGCAGGACAGACATTCCAAAAAGTTCCTCTTTTGCTTTGTCAGTCCACATCTCCTAAAAGTAAGTCAAGCATCAATATATTTTTTGGCAAATAAGCCTTTGTGTTCTTTTTTTTTTTTTTTTGGTCAGCTGTGATTTTTGTCTTTGAAACCGCCCACACACCATTTTTGCCCAAATCTTGTTCTTATTGTTGAATCATAAACTTTGATCTTAACTGTGGCAAGTGATGCTCTGCAGAGTATTAGATGTTGTTCTGAGTTCTTCTTTGATCTCCTGGATGAATCAAGCTGTCCTCTTGGACTAATTCTATTAGGCCCAGATTTCTGGGACGGTTCACCACTGTTCCATGTTTTCACTGTGGTTAGCTGAGATCACAAAGCTGTAATCTTTCCAGACTGATAGATGTTACTGACTTCATTTCTCATTTGTTCTTTGAAAGGGCGTAATTACAGTTTCACAGGGTTCAGGTTGGTTTGAATATTTCTATTCTTTTATTTAATAAATCATCAATTGAAAACTGCTTTCTGTTTTTATTCACAATGTCTTTTCTAACATTAGAATTTGTTTCATAATCTGTAACATTTATGTGATCTGTGAAGAGGGAAATACTTCTTTACTGTATACAGGTTCTTTACTTGAAAGGGTCCTCCAGTTGGAGGACTTTGTCTATTGTCCACCCATTTCTAAAGCAATAAAGGATGAATGTGTGAAGGCTGCACCAATAGAGGTAACAAATAACCTCAGTTAAATCTGTTGTGAAACAAAATCTATAGATAAAATTTAGATTAGGAGATAAGATTTTAAGGGTTAAATTACACAGAATCGGTAAATCAGTAAACTACACAAGACTGAACATTTTTGCTCTTAGTAAAAAAAATTACAAAGAATCGCATAAATGAACATTTATGAGAAATCGATATGACAAAAATGCCCTGCAGGAAATGAACAAAGAACCTAAGTATAAACAGATTTGTAGGATTAATAAGATCGAAATACTTAGAAGAATAGAAAGAGATGGAAGATAAAACTGTGAATTAAAATATTTAGATTTTAAAACAATGAGACTAAACACATTAAATTAGATGAGGAGAGACGTTTAGGAGATTAGAAGATGGGAAGAAAAAGGCAGAAAAAATTTAACTGGGGTGATGAAACAAAAGAAATGGTGAGGATAAAAGGCTGAAAAAGATGACAGAATAGATACATTTGATACGTTGAGGCTGAAAAATGAAATGTGGTAAAAGAGATGGGAGAATGAAATGAGACTGTAAAGTAAGAAAGACATTACATTGCTTTAACAACCTGAGGAGGTCAAAAAGGTGCTAATGCACTCTTATTCTCTCTAAAATCACTGTATTTGTGGACTCAAGCTGTCCATCAAACAGAATAAAATCCTGCCTTGGATAAGAGAAACACCCTGTTACAGCTAAAATAAGACTGTTGTGCCAACTATGTGGAAATGAGCTGATAAAACTAACAGAAAAACAAAGTTCTGCACCGAAGCCTGCTTAGTAATTGATTAAAGCCTGAGTTTGATAAAAGGAATTTTTGATGGCCTTGCTGTGAGAGAGATGCAAGAGATCAATGCTCTGCCTAACCAGATGACGCCACAGCGTTTCAGAGCTCAGGAGTCAGACGGAGGTGCAGCATCACACTGCAGACCAGAGATCGCAGCTCAGATTCTCAGGCCAGCGTGATAAGACGTGACACGGGAGACTCTACATGTTTGATACATATGGAGATGAATCCTTGAGGCGTCTTCTAGCTCAAGGCTCCCTGAAGGTTTTCTCACACCCCCTTCCTCTGAGAGCAACACAGAGGTGGACTAATTAACTGACATCAGCTCCTGCTTTCTGTATCGCTAACTAAACTCCCATCACCATCTTCACTTTCCCCAAAATCCTTTGTCACAGATTCCATGGATGTGCAAACGTGGGATTTTTTTTTTTACACTTTCAAAGGGTACATCTCATCTCATTTTACACACACAAAAATATTTAGAATCAGGAGAATAGAAACCTGAGGGTGATAGTCACATCAAAGACTGATCACTCTTGCATCTCTCCCTCTCTCTTTTTCTCGCTCTCGTTCTTCCTGTCTCGCTGTGACTCTCCCTGCCTTCCCTCCATGAATGCGTGGGTGCAGCTGGTTCCTATGGCAATGCCAGTCTCTCTAAGCCCGACCCGCATGTCACCTCTTTCAGAATATCTCTGCTTCATTAATATTAGACACATATGGAACACGGAATGACAGCATTGCCTTTATTTATTAGATCTGCACGTGTTTTTTTATTTGTATAGCGTGTGAAATGTGAGCTGCTCTTTAAAGATGGTGGTTTCAGATTAAGAGCCCGGATTGGTTAACAGGGAAATTGCACTCTCAGAAACAACTTCCTAATTTTCTGCACTTCAGCCTCTCTGTGCTGCAATAAGGCTGATAAGAAAACAGACTCTTCAATGATAATTAAAGCAGGTATTCATCACTGGCACATCAGAGCCACAGATAATTAGCAATGATGCAACACTTTTGTTTATCCCTCTGGGGGTCTACTCTTTGCATTTTCCCTCCAGTGACAGAGCAGTGGCCTCATTTAAAACTGAAATACAGTCAGATTCTGGCTCAAGGACACTTTGGAAGACTGGTTATCTCCTTGTAGTGTGACAGAGATCTCAGGGAAAAAGGGTTTTAAAAAACATTATCATCAACATATGGTTCAGGGTAATCCTCTCAGGTAAAATGTACAAATAAAACCAGGACTGAGTGTAACTGTAATATTTAGAAAAGAGTCATAATACTGTTTGAAGTGGTGCAAATGCAAACTGATGTGGGTAAGAGGGACAATAGGGGGCACTGATTGAAACATTTCCCTTAATTATATGTTTATGGTCCATCCATCCATCCATCCATCCATCCATCCATCCATCCATCCATCCATCCATCCATCCATCCATCCATCCATCCATCCATCCATCCATCCATCCTGACTCTGTTCCGGTGTCTCTGCTTTCTGTGATGTGCCCAGAAGACTTCCAGAGGGGAGTGACCAGAAGACAACCTAATCAGATGCACAAACCACCGTAGCCTTTTCCTTTTCACAAGGAGGTGCAGCTGCTCTGAGCACCTTACTGTATCTTTTAGGCTGAGCTTGACCATTCTTCAGAGGAAGCTTGTATCTGGGATCTTGTTCTTTCAGTCTGAATCCAAATATCAGGACTACAAGGATGGAATGTATCTAGATTTCAACCCAGCTCCTTCTTTACCACAACAAAACAAAGCAGTGCCCTCATTACTGCATTCAAAGCCCTGACTCATCAGTCCATCCCTCACTCCATCCTTCCATGAATCATGAACAAGACAGCAAGATACTTGAACTACAGTGCTTGAGGCAAAGACTCACCCCCAACCAGGAGGGCACATTCCACTCCACCTTTGTCCTGTTGAGAGCAAAGGACTCCAACTTAAAGGAGCTGTCTCTATTTCTTATGCTTCACACTTGTCTGCAGGTACACACTGAAGGTCTTGGCATGAAGACACCAACAGGACCACATCATTGGCAAAAAGCAGAGATGAGACGTTGTCAAACCTGAGTTATGTATATGATGAAATTTATCAGTGATAAAAGCCTTTCAGTTCATTGAATACAGACAGATCGGTTATCAACTCAAACTTAAATGTGGTGACAAAAACACAATATAAACATAGTTGGCTCTAGTCTATGGTTTTAAAGAAAACCTTAGTGCACATCAATGTCTGTATCCTGAGCCTGAGTGTATTTATAGTTCAAGTCTTAAGTCTCTTAAGAAAGCAGAATGCCTCAGTGACTTACAGGATCCACTTGATTTCATTATTCACCACAGTGCTGCAGGTTCAATGACACACTCAGATATTATGGTATAAATTGTGTTTCCAGGTTTTTTTC
>SSNP01000012.1:3750748-3798708 GCA_006937955.1 Pachypanchax playfairii
ACTAACTGCTCCATAATGGCACTTAGAAGAAGAACATTTCACAGCTTCTGAAGAACAGGCGTGCCCTGGATTTAGATGGAGATTACGGTCAATGCTGAAGATTTATACACTAGAGAACTTTTACAAGATATACTTGAATTTAAATTTAACACAACTGATATATTTTGATTGAGAAAGTGAGAAATGTATCATTTATTATTTGTTGCAATTGTAAAATTTATGAGGTTTTTGCTGTTTGCAACGACATAAATGTCAAAAGTGGACAAAGCGGGTTTCTCTGTTGTCTTCCAATCATTTTATAGAGCTGCTCTCCAGATGTTTCACACAACCAGACAGGGATATAAATGACACCCAAACCCTGAAGAAATCTGTCACCAGAGAAAGAGCAAAACACAGAAGATGCCTGATGGATAAGAAAGGAAGAAGAGACTAATCAAAAAACAATCTCCCACTTCCTCTCCTGCGACTGATACCTCGGGGTTGAAACCACAGATCTTTGTCGGGAAATGGAGCTCAGTCAGAGGACCTAATACGATTTCAATAGTCCAATCTGTAGTAGTTAATGGGACAGCCAGAAAAATTTCTCCTCTCAGCCCTGAAGAGCACCTTAGGACAGAACATCAGATGGGTTTTCAAGTTTCTGCCTGGCCACAGTGTCTTTAAACTACCTCTCCCTGCCACAAAGCCAGTGATGTCTGCAGAACAGAGGGCAAAGGTAATGAAACAGAACAGAGGTGAGCAGGATGGGAGAAAAACACCTTTATTGAATGCTTTTTCCCGCTCTCCCAGCCCTATTTCTCCTTCCTTTGTCATTTTACAATGTGCCATCTTTGTCCCTTTCTCTTCGAGTGTCTATCACCTCCTCACTCTCTCTCCCTCCTTCCCCCTGCTCTTCTTCCTTTGCCTTTCTTAGCACGTCACAATTTCTCCTTGATTTCCAGAGAGGAGAAGTAGCGGTAGCCAGAATACAAACTAGCTGACTCAGTACGTACACTCGCTTACATACACACAGCCTGCATGAAGAGGGTGTGTGCAGCTGAGCGGTGTGGGAAGATGGCGCCAGAGATGAGAAGAACATGAAGGAGAGGAAGAGTGTTTGGGGAGGAGAAACAGAGCGCAGAAAAAAGAAAGTTCTGTAAGGGTTTAGGCTGGTATTAGCGCTTTAACTCTGGCAACAGCAAGATATGCGTCAGCAAACATTAAGCAGCTCATTTATCATTCACACTATAAACATGAGGTATGAGGTCACTGCATGGTTGTCTCATCACTTCAAAACGGTTTAGAAAGCCAGCTCTGATGAATCTTAATGCAAAGGTTTGAGACCTGAGATAATTCCTGGTTTTAGGATCAGAGACATCTTACCAGGAGAGTCAGAGCATCAGACTGCATTTCATTATGTTAAAGCACGAGCAGGCAACATTTTCCTTCCATATTGACTTTGTTAAGGCAGTCCCAGGGCTTCTTATTGAACTCAGGGGAAAAAATGTTCCCGGCAGATTAAAAGACCTATCTTTTTTATTCAGCTGTAGCATAATTAGCATGTTCACATAAAAAAAAATCATAGGTTGCATGTTCAGACCGAAACTCCCTGATCACAACGATATTTACTTGGAATATCAAAAATACTTTCTGTAACTTAAGACTTTCGAGAAAGTATTTATAAACGCTGATCTTTGTAATATAGTAAATAACTGTAAGGGCAAATTTTGGCTCTATTTTTTTTTATTTAAATGTTCAAGGTTGTTCAGTTGAGATTTTATTTTTCATCTAGACACAGATGTGTCTAGATAAATTACATTAACTGACATTTTTGTTAATATTACTGCTAAAAAGATTTTGTAGCCTTAAAAGTTGCTATATAGCAGACAGGTAGGTATGAAAACTGGCTCCCTTTTCAATATTTGCATTCTGTGTGTGTGATGTGAGGGGTGGGGGGTGTATATTGGCGTGTCAGTGAGTGTGCAACTTGTAACAATAAGTTCCTAATTACAGTTCCCCAGTGTTTGTGCAATCTTCCTGAAATGCTAACTAGCCCCCTACAGGGACTGTGGTACGTTATTAATCCATGTGCTTGCTTAAGTGTGCACATCCTGGGTTGGAAAGTGTGAGCCTGTGTCCCACACACGTGCAGTTTCTGTTCATATCTGTTTGCATGCGTCTATGCATCCCTTCTACCTTACAAGTGCTTCGTTGTCATGTACTGCTGATATACTGTATGTCGGTGGTTAATGTGAAGACGTTTCTGATGTCACTGCTAGAAAAATGTCAAATCTCCAAAAAAGGAATAACTCTGAATGCAGTCTCTAAAAAGGCACTGGATTTTTCTGAAAGGTGCAAACAGGTTACCTAAAAATAACATCTTGCAACATTCAGACAGACCCCTGGATGTGAGAGTGTTAGAATGATAACCCTGTTTGGTGCAAGCGATAAGTTCCATGTTAGAATTACTTGTTTAACAAGAATCAGAAAAAAGATGCTTCTCATTGTATCTCTGATTTATATTTTTATATTCAATTACACTTATTACACAATCATTACCTCATGAGCATGAATTTGTTTGGAGAAACGTTACACAAGATTATTTTGTGTTTTCTCTGATTTTCTCTTCCCAAGTAGCCAAATCCAGGATTACATCTGTGGGATTACACCGTGTTTATATATTCCAGTGTTATTTCAGAGACAAAACAGATTTGCCTCAAATAACAGGGATAATTTCTCAGCAGTCGTACTGAGAAATGCATCTCCAGACGCAGCCAGCAGAGAGGTGCCATGTTAACTTTGCATGCAGATTAGTTTCCACACTGTGGGGGCATTCCCTCTCAAGAAAGATCAACATTATGACATGAGATACTGCCGGCGCTCTGTTCTCCAAGTGTGCTTAATATGGGAAGCAAGTTTCTGTTGAAATAAGGATGGCACTGGCAAATATCAGCGGATGGGACTTTTAGCCTGGGATTTGAACATATGATATGAGTTACATGTTGCTCTAGACAGACGACTGATAAAAAGGCAATAAAAGGAGGAGATGGTGAAGAGGGATCTCCCATTACGCTGCAGTGCCTCTTAAGTATTGCTGAAGAGCTTGCCCCACAGTGATGCCTCTAGGCACAAAGACTGTACTTTGGATGGATAGCTTACTCTTGGGGCTAAAGTAAACGATAAATCAGAAAACTTGAAAAAGTCCTTCAACAATTCAGGTGAAGGTTGAGAGTACAAAACTAGAGCACAGAGCAAGGCGTTAAACCCATCACTTTTCATCTATTTGCTCCTCGCAGACATGCTGGCAATTCCTCTCCGCTTAAGTTGTCACTTTTCATTACAGCTGATTTCTAACATTTCCACCTGCCTTATTACAGATGTAACCATCAGAGTCCCACCAACACTGACACTTCTGCTGCAGCAGCACAAAAAGCTTTCACTGTGGAGCTGCTGGCTGAGAGATGCTTTATGGCTTTATCAAGCGAGACTTTTAGTGCCCCCGAATTGTAGGATTTAAGAATCACCCGCCCTTTTTCTTTTTTTAAGCCCTAACAGGAGCGCTCTTACAACTTGTGTGACTGCCGCAGCAAGCACTGCAGTACCAATGCAGGATGAAAGCAAGATGAGCAACCTCAAAGATTGTTATCAATGAATTCCCAGGACTTTGTTTGACAGAAGATGTCTGGCTTCCAAACAAACCAGTCAATCATTTTTTTTATTTTCAGTCCCAAAAGCATAATGTCCTAAAATGAGCCATTGAACCTGTCATACTGGAACCACGTCATGTCTGTGCGTGTTGATAAGAGCGTGGCCTTGTTCTTTCACCCCCCCCCCCGTCCGCTCTCTCTTTCTCCTTCTTTGCTTCAATCCTTCTCCCTTTCTTTCTCCCTTCCTTCCCTCCATCTGTGGCACTCGGCCAATAATTGGAGTCAGTCAGTGGAAAAACTCTGTTAGTAGTCCATGCCCTGTGGGACGAAGTGGTCACAACATTTGTAACAACAGATAGTGGGGCAGCCAAAACTTAACTGGCTCAGTGGTTTTGTGTCTCACACATATGCACACCAGTGAGTGTTTGAGCTGCACAACCAGAGTCTGAAGAAGCATGAAGTTTGGCTACACAACCACTTTTATTTTCGTGGTGCTTTTGCATTTATGTCAGAGTTGTGGAATGTTTTTTCATGAGGAATCGCAGGCGCTAAGAAGAGCTCGGCCTCTCCTCGTCATACTTTTTTACAGGTGTGAAATTCAACCACACGGATAAACGGATTTCCTGCATTTGGTTTCGTACTTTGATGTTTTCATCATGGCGGTGGAAGGCAGGTCGCCAACATGTCTCCTTTTAGATGTTTCATTAAGTTGGAATCTTCTTGTCTGTGAGGGCCACAGCAGATAATTTATTTTACCTCCACGCTCATTAAACCCTCACTGAGCCTTTTTGCCTCCTAATGAAGAACTCTACGTTCTTTTTTTTTTTCCCACCTTCTACTCATTTACTTTGTTTTTTTGTTTTCAATTAAAGGTGCCCTCAACAGATTTTAATTTTGTCGTGACATTTCAAGAAGTACTCTTGAGAAGAAAGGGAGGGGGAAAAAAAACATCTTAATAACATTTTCAGTTGCTCCCGGGGTATAGCTTTATGAGAGATTGAAAAAATAACCCTACAAGGAAATGTGATGAGCTGCTTCAATTTCATCCGTGTTATTTCTGCACGAAGAAATGCAGTGTCAGGCATGATAATATTATTTATTTTATTCCAACCATATTGCATTATGAAAGAATGTAGAGATGACCCAAGTTAAAATAAATGGACCAATCATGACTTTTTCCTTGTGATGCTCAGCAGCAGCACGTCCATCCCGGGACACACATCATAACTCATTAGATTACATGTTCCAAATCTTTGGCACGTGTAAGTCACATGTATGTCACAAATACTGAAAAGACTTGTGGCAAATTTGCACATGTGGGTTTTATAATCAGAAGCTTTAAGTCACCGGGTACGATCAGCAAGAGAAGATTCATGTAACTGCACCCGCATCATCATCATCCTCATCATCATCAGCTTTCCCAGATACTCGTTCATCACATTTTTCCTCCATTCATCACAGCTGTGCACACGCGCACCCTAAAACTGAGACATAAAGTGGTTTGAGAAGCGAAATGCCAGAGCTGTTTGTAGATCTCAAAGTTGCCTGCGCCATGCGAGTCGAGCCCTCGCAGATCAGCAACGTGAAATGAAACCAAAGCTCCTTTTTTGTGTGCAATCTACAGATGTTCGCTTGAGGTTTTGAATTTACCTGCTCCAGATGATCCAGATGTTCCAGAAGACGCCGCTCCTGAACGCAACACTCCGCTCGCAGCCTCTGGCAGTATGTGCGTCTCTGTGATGTGACTAATTCGTGTTGCTCTTTAGAGTCTCTGTCCGTCAGTGGTCGTCCCAGCTTCCTCCAGTCTCCTCTGTGCTCTCAGAGACCTGCTGTGACCGGAGAAGATGTGGTCACTGGCAGCTCTCTTGATGTGGCGTTTTGACCCGCGTCAGGATTTTTTTTTCTTTTTTTTTTAAAGGGGGGGATGCAAAACGGTGTCTGATGCGATGTTCTGCCTCCTCACCGCTGTCTCTCTCCCCTCAGTCTCTGCTTCTCACACTGCGTCAGGCTCCGCTTCCCCTCCTCCTTCTCATCCTCCTCCCCTTCTCTCTCTCTCTCTCTCTCTCTCTCCCCTTCCCTGTTTGACTGCCTTCCCTCTCACACACGAACAGACGGTGATTAATTTGCTGGAATTCAGTTTCTCTCTCCGCCTCTTTCTTTCTGTAGCTGCGCGCTTCAATCACCTCCAACCCGCCGCGTCTCCTCTGAGCTGAAGCGAACAGCAGCCAGCTGTTCCGCTGGATGGGAGAGGCTTGCACGGCACTTGAAGCGCCGCAGACAGTCAGAGAGATGGTGCTTTTCCGAGTGGAGTGCGAGATAGCCCTATCAAACCCAATCTGGGAGAAACTTTTTGATGAAATTGTGTGAAATCCAGGCACGATGGTTCTCAGGAAGAATGAAACAGTCATGCAGCTGAGAAATAAGCTGTGGTAATTTAGTTGTGGAGTGATTGAAAGCCACATTTGGTTTTGTGCTTCTCTCTCCAGCTGCTGGTCCTGGATGCAGAGCAACAAAAACCCGGTGGACTGAACAGGTCAATGTTATTTGAAGCTGGCTCTTTGCCTAAATGCACTGTAGGGTAACCTAATGTCCTGCCGGCAGACATGTTTAGATTAACTGCCTTTTTGCAGGAAAATACAAACGCACACACACATACAGTTATCCTTTAACCACCAGATACAAAAATTCTACAAGACTTTGCTGTGATTCTCTTTCCTAAGTTTGTGTTTTTGGTTACATTCAGTTTTATTTTATTCCCAGTCATGTTTTTTCTTATTTTAGGTAGTTTTACTGTCCATGTTGCTCATTAACAAGCAACACAATTGTGTTGGTTTCTTCTAGTTTTCAGTGCTGTATTGCTATGATTTGTCTCCTTGTTTTTTTCTGCCTCATCTTTATTAAAAGTCTTTATTATTACTCTCTTACCTCAGTCTGCATCTTGGTACCACCTGCACACACTATTGATGACAAAGGGGCTTATTTAAAGCCTTTACTCCTGACGTATAAATTTATTATTTACTCGTAGAGCTACAAAAGTTTGTGACATACATATACCATCCATACCCAAAGCCTCAGTGTTACAAGGAGAAGATATGTCTGTTGTTAGAGTTCTTGTCTCATAAAGTGTTCCAGAAAAACAGCTTAAAGTTTGGATGTTTTATGAATATTATTATTATTAGAAGTAAACTGATACACAGAGGGTCTGTTGGTTAGTTCCTCTGTTTTGCGTCAAGAAGGTTCAAATACTGAATTGGACATTTCGGTGTGGAATTTGCATGTTCTTCCTGTGCAGACGGGGTTTTTCTCCAGGTACTCTAGTTCCCTCTCATAGTCAAGAACCAAGAATGTTGGCCCTGGATGTGAGTGTGAGCATGCATTTCTGTTTATCTCCATGGCAACTTGTGCAGGATGACCCCCGTCTCTCACCCAGTAACCACTGAGCTCCCCATGACCATGAACATGAGCAAGCAAGTGTAAAACAGAGGGATAATATAAGTGAATATCAGCATCAGATGGGTCTATATACCTTAAAATTTACTATTGGGGATTCATAAAGTATTTTTCAGTTGACTTGAATTCAATCAATTCAATTCAATTCAATTCAATTCAATTCAATTCAATTCAATTCAATTCAATTCAACTGGTTAAGGAGCTGATTTACAGGAATGAATATACCAACCACTTTATTATAGCACACCTTACTAGATACAGATTGGAGCCCATTTTTCTTTAATAACTGCTTTAATTTATACACATCTGGTCTATGTTCAGGTAACATCAAATAGTTACTGCAGATTTTTCGGCTGCACGTACATGTTGTGAATCTCCCTCCCTCCCAAAGATCCTCTAATAGAGAACTCACTGTCATGTCCAAGAAATCAGTGTGAGTCGATTTCAGCTTTGTGACCTGGAGCATTATCCTCCTCAGAAGATGTACACTGTAAAGGCATGTGGTCAGCAACAATACTCAGGTACGCTGTGGCATTTCAATTCTGCTCAAATGGCACTGAGGGGCTCAAAGTGTGCCAAGAAATACCACACCACCCCTCTCTTTTTTGGGCCATTCACTATACAACTGAGAGACGGTTGTGAATGAAAATCCCTGCAGATCAGCGATTTCTGAAATACTCAGACCAGCTTGTCTGGCACCAACAACCGCACCGTGTTCAAAATCCCTTAAACCCTCTTTCTTCCTCATTCTGATACTCGGTTTAAACTTCGGCAAGTCATCTTCACCACATTTACATGCCTAAATTCACTGAGTTGTTGCCATGTGAATAGAAGATTTGCTATATGTGTTTGAAGCAACGTAAAGGCTGTACCTAATAAAGTGGTCAGTGAGTGTATATCAGAGCAACACAGACTGTTGGAGAGCTGTATTACAATGTATCCCATCATTTGCTCCCTGAAAACTCAACAGAGTGAAAGCAGAGTTTGGTTTTGTCTAAGTAAAGTCTCAACACATAAATTTATTATGTGTTCTCTGGCTTGCATCATACAACTATCTATAAATCTAGTATCTGACGTTATATGTTTGTGATGGCTTGATATGGAGCAAACTGTGTCCCGGCGACCTTTAGAACGCTTGAATGGTTACTGGGAATTAAGAGCACGTGAAACTGATGAGGTCATGAAGAGAAAAAAAAGAAGATAGAGAGAAAAAAAAACTGTCAGTTTGCATAAATCTTTCTACTGTTTATCTCTGTGGATAGTTTGTGGTTTGTCATTTTTACTGAAACTATGACAATAGAGAAAGAGGTTAAAGTAGAAATTATGTACAAGCCGAATGAACAAAAGTGATTTATTTACTGCATGTTACATTTTTTATATTACTCTTCCACAGGAGAGTTACGTTAGAGCGGAGCAGTGTGACTTGTAAACACAAAGTCAGTGAATAAATCACACTTTTCAAAGAGGCCCTTCCATTAAAAACTGTTTTTCTGAGGTTTCTGTTGAGTATTTTAGCTCCACAGGTGTTCTTACCTTCCTAGTGGGTGTGAAAACAGGTCAATAACATCTCTTTCAGTTTTAATCTCTCAAACTACGCAGGTGGCGATAAAACCAGAGTTCTCCCGAGTTCTCCCGAACGGCCTGTATCTGTTTCGTAACAATTCCTTTGTTCGTTAGTATTCATCAGATCCCACAGTTGAAACCACGCCTAGCATGCTGCTGGCTAAAAGCTGTAGCATAAGAAGTAGCAAACAGGAAGACACAACGTCTGACATCGGGAGACTCGAGAGAACTCAGGTTTTATCACCACCTGCGTAGTTTGAGAGATAAAAACTGAAAGAGAAGTTGTTGACCTGTTTTCACACCCACTATGAAGGTAAGAACACCTGTGGAGCTAAAATATTTAACAGAAACCTCAGAAAAAACTGTTTTAATGGAAGGGCCTCTTTAATATTTGTTCTTCAATTATTCCTCCATACGTGGGAGAAAATAGCAAAAACAACATAGTGAAAAAAATGAGAGAAAACAGTGCATGAACCGCTGGTTGTATTAATCTGCAGAGTCGGATGATTTAAACTTTGTTTCTGTATTTTCCTTATTGTTTGGGTTACATGCAGAAATAAGCGTGCCAACTTTTACAATCCTCCAGTCAGGGTTTCAGAGAGCGACAGAAACCGACAAGCTGATGAAGCTGACAGACAGCCAGATGACAGATGGAGAGTTGCAGATGAACCATATCAGGAGGAGCAGAGGAGGATGAAGCTGAAATGGAAATCTATCAAGCATTGTTTGGGGCGGGGGGGTTCATCCATACCACTTTCCCACTGATGGGAATATCACCATGTCTGAAGCAGATGTGGCTTTTTAGAAAAAGGACTATTAAGGCAGCATGAGTTAATGATACATTCCATTTATAATCAGAAGTATTACTTCCAAATAAAAAATATGGAATGCGTCTATCTTTATAATAAGTAAACCTCATCCAATCAGATAGTAAACTTTTTATTCCACACAGAAAATAAACTCGACACTATCTACTTTCTTTAAATGTTTTCATACATTCTATACAAAACATTAGTTCCTATAGGAATACAACATTTCTGTGGTGAAAAATCATCAAAAGTAACATTTCCTGAAACAGCATTCGCAAGAACGACTGTAAAATCTGAGAGATTGAAGTTATTGTAAGATGACATGAATCCACTGTGACCTGCCTTGAGCTTGTCCCTCTGATCAGAACCAATCACAGAAGTTAGATATTAATTGTTCATTTCGTCTTCACAGAAACCTTCTTCCAAAGATCTGAGCTCTCTTTTTAACATACAGAACAAACATGCAGTCTGATACAAGGCGTCCTGAGGGTGTCTGTTAAACACAGACTGTATTTCAGTGTGTCTAAGTGTGCACCATTATGCACACAATTTCAACTACCTGAAAAAAATCAACTCAATTAAATTTAAATCGCATCAACCTAAACGTAAAACAGTTTAAAGTTGTTAACATGGTCTAAAAATTTACATCAAATTCTCTTGTGTGCATATGATAAAAATATAACACTACAATGATTTACTGACGTAAATGACACAAATATTCAATATGAATATGAAGGTAACGTCCATGATGAGCCGGCATCACCTCTGAAACCAAATAGGAAGCCACTAGTAACGGAAAAAACCCGCTTGGATGAGAGAAAACATGAAAGCAGCAGCCATAATTATGCTTAACCCTCAACCCTGAAGGAGCGATTCAGATGACGCAACATCTCTCTGCCATAACAAGAGAAACAGAAGCACTTCACTAAACCTTTTGTAAGGCCGACTCCAAATAGATGAAGCACACTAAACACAAATGTGCCCATTTAATGAAAGAAGGAATGAAGTAGCCTGTAATAAAAATACATTTTAAAAACTTTGCACTTTAAATCTTCTGGAAGGCAGTGTTTGTAATCACACTATAATTATGTCCAGTCCTTCAGGGTGGGTTTGAGGATGCAGTATCTCGCCACCTCCATCTGACACACACACACACATATACGCACACACGTGCACTCATTTATCTCAATGCAGTAATAACACTAATGATATCCCATGGGTACCACAAAGTTTAAAGTGGGTCTGAAGAAGGACAGTACGAAAACGAGAGATTGGGAGAGTTGGAGTCTTTATGGACTGTATGCTCTCATCTCTGTTGGCAGGAAGAACATTTGCGAGTCTGTATGATGTTTAAATAGAGACGGCAACGCACACACTTAGAAACATTCACCCAGAGACACAAAGATGAGTGTGTGTGGTGACTAGAAGACAGAGACTGGGGGAATGGAGAAGAAAAGAGGATTTAAGTGACACTGGCAGCTCTCACACTGTTTTTAGGTCAATGACAAGAAGCCTATTCAACAGTCACATGCAGACTCTCAAGTGAAACATGCACCAACGCTCAGCACACAACAGCAGTTTGAAAAAATATCAGCCTATACACACAAGTTGTGTAGAATACAGTAGAATCACCAGCTCCCAGCAAAGACTCATCAAAACATACTTTTTTAAAATGTCCTCACCACAAATGAGTTGAATTCATCTCCACCCTGCGTCCTATCTGGGCCATGTGAGCTCCTAAGTCAACATGTTGGCCAAGGTTCAAAGGGACATGTTAATTTGCAGGTGATTTGTGAGTGTGTGTGTTGGGAGATTCAGGAGCCTACACGTAGATCAAAGGAGGTTGAAAACAGTCTGTCATTCCTCCAGGAAGCATCAACTCTCATCCATATTCACCAGAGTATGTGTGAGTAGTCATGTTCATGTCTGTGAGCATGTGTGCTTAAATCAAGCCCAGACACTAATCACTCAGTTAAAAGACATATAATTAGTCTACAGTCAGTCGTATATTCAGTTATCCCAAAGTTGATTTGTCATTGTTTATGTGTCTGTACAGTTTAAAAGCCATTAGGTGATACGTGCAGATATTTAAAGATCTTGTCACAGAAGATAGAAACTTTGCTAAAACATTAAAAATCTGCCTGAATGTGGAAGATAGTTACAAGAGGAGATCAAGACCGATCAGCAGTGACTAAGAATGCATTTCGCAGGATGGAGTGTGATGGTCATAGCTCTGAGCGTGCACAAATCTTCTTTAGTGAGTTTGTGGTGGTTTGTCATCTTGGTGGCGTGTATCGGGTCCTGGGTTGGAGCAGTGACTGTGTATCCATCAGGCCCATGTGCACCAGTGAGGCTTGGTCATGGAAACGTTGAAGCAGGATGGGTCATGCTTGCTTCATGTTTACACTTTGACTCCATCTTGCTAGCATGGTGTGATCTTCCAACGTGTAGCTACATCCTGCCAGCATGGAGTCCAAGGCATGGTTCATTAAAAGGCATGTGTGCAGGATTTTTGAGTGAACCTGCTGGTTGTGTTTAGATTGTGGTGAGGGCACAGGAGAACATCTCAGGGACGTATAAAACAGCAGGAAAAACTGATTTGGCAACACCAGTTGTATGATTGTGTACAATGATTTTAAAAGTTTTTCATTGTCATGGATATATTGGTTTTGGGTACTTTAGTGTGATCACCATCTAATGTGAGAAGGGTTAGGGACGAGCAGGAACTTACTGGCCAACAGGTGATATTGCAGATCTGCGGCATGGTTTGGGAATTTTGGAGCTACTCCAGCTGACTATGGTCAAAATTAGTTAGCATTTGTTTCTTTTAAGTTGAGTTCATATAGTTTGCTTACATTTACATAGTAGTGTGACCTGTGGTTGTTTAGTTATACAACTCAGTGAAGCTCTACATCTCTTTCTGGCAGCTCGTATATTTTTGCTCATAGCGCCCACTTTCCCAAAATGCAAAATCCTAAATGATAGAAGTTGTTTTTCATGAAGCACTAAGGTTCATAACAAGATGTACTCTCAGATTACCTGGTCTTCATGTTCCATGCACAGTTTCAATAATATTCCATCTCTCACTTTGTGTCTGCATTTATATCTCTTTACATCTCCATACACATGAACACAGCAACTAAATCCCAAACTCACAGTGCATTACTACTTTTAGGTGTTCATTCAGTACAGCGTTGACTGAAAAGACATGTTCCCACTTTGCACCTCGGATTTGGAACAGGCTCCAACCTGAAGCAGTTCTTATTATTACTGTTAAAAAATGAGGTGGAAAAGGGATTTAAACAAAAACAAAGTAGAGAAAAACAGGATGAATAAAAAATTGTCCTGAGATTACATCTTCTTTCTGTTTCTGCCCTCAGCGAAACAAGTGTTAAAAATATACATAAGAACAGTCTAGGAAACACACATAGAAGGAAGTGAGAGCCGGTTAGTATGCAGTACCAGTCAAGAGTTTCTAATCGAGCAGCCATGTGCTGCTAGACAGAGTGCTGATCCCTGAGTGGCTGTGATTGATTTTTTTTTTTAATCTTCACTTTCTTCTGCTTGAATTTTGTCTTCAACTTTTCTTCTTCACTTTACTGGATATTTAAATCCACCTAAAGAAACTGTAACCAGCCAAAATAACCTGTTACTGCTCTCGTACTCTCAAAGTCTCACTTGCTATGAAAGCTGAGTGGCTTTTTATTCATAAGCCTAGATGTTTCTTTTGTTTCACAAATTTGTTATTACCTTTGATGGCACTTAAAAATAAGTGTGACAAAATATGTGTAGTTACATAGGAACCAATACAGGAGTAAGACTGGACTAACTGCTAGTTGGACATTATGATTCACCACTGGTTATGTTTTAAGAGAACAATTAGGAGGTAATGATTAATTTATAGGTGGTTAATTATGAAGTGAGTTTGGAACAAATTAATCTAATTAAATTAAAATATTGACATATTGTTTGTCTGAGTGTTAGTTAAATAAGAAAATTGATAGTGAAATACTGAGAGCTGCAGGATGGAGATTAAAACTGTGTTTATAAAACTCTTGAGTCAGTCAACAAACTGTTGAACTCTGCATGTACCACTGTGGTTCAGCATTTTTAAAGAGGCCATTTCATACAACTTTCAGGACTTTGTGGTTATTTTTTAATTACTAACCAGTAATATGAAACATTTTATATCTAAAAAACATCAGGAAACACTTATTAACAGACTTTTCAAAATATCTGCATTAAAATTCGCTGGTTCCGGCTCTTTCCGTCAGGCCTCAAGCAGCAGCTTGTTCATATTCATTATTCAAATTTGCTGGACTCTGATTGGCTATCAAACTAGCCTATGAGAGCAAGGTATACTGTTTCCTGCCCTGCTGCGCATGGCAACGTCAGACGTCGTGTCTTCCTGTTTGCTACGTCTTATGCTACAGCTTTTAGCCAGCAGCATGCTAGGTGTGGTTTCAACTGCGGGAGCTGCCGAAAACTAACGAACAAAGGAGTTGTGATGAAACAGATACAGGCTGTTTGGACTCGGGAGAACTCTGGTGTTATCACCACCTGCGTAGTTTGAGAGATTAAAACTGAAAGAGAAGTTTTGGACCTATTTTCACACCCACTATGAAGGTAAGAACACCTGTGGAGCTAAAATATTCAACAGAAACCTCAGAAAACAGTTTTAATGGAAGGGCCTTTTTAAAGTAAAAAAAAAAATAAGAGAAAGGTATAAGTTATTTTAATTAGTCAAGGAAATATTTTATATTAGTCTGTGGTTCATTTTACTGCAAACATCCCAGTGGTTTGTTGAGTTGAGTCAAAGGCTTAACTGAACCGTAAATAAAGTTAATTTTTTGCAGTGATTTCTTGTGTTCGATGGACTATTTCAAAGTAAAAACGAAAAGTTCAGAAACTTCAGCATTCAATGCTTCCCTTCTTTCTTTTTCTTTTTTGTGTGTGATACAGAGCACAGCCTTGTCACGACCCCATGAGTGCACATTTATGATTTGTGAGCAAGTTCTTTAATAATTTATTTTACCATCCACAACCTGCTTTACTTGACCAGGAAATGGCTCTGTGTGTGGAGTCTGAGCAGAAACAAAATCAGGATTGCAAGTTTTTCCTTTTTTCAGTGATTTTCTTTAAACTGCAATCTTTTCTCTCTTCCCTCAGGTCAGAAATAGATTTAAGATTTTGAAGATATTTCCTAAAATCATTTGAAGAAATAGGTTTATTGTTGTACTTCTTGATGTCTTGCTTTTTTCTTTAGGTCTTTGACAAACAGCGTTTGTAGAAGAAGAGTAACAAATTCATGTTACCAAGTAAAACACTCAACAATTAGCATGAGGAAATCCTTCCTGGAGAGACTTTTTGGCATGTTACGTTTCATAAGAACATTTCAACTGGAATCTTCAACAAGCTTCTAATCTGTTAGTTGACAAATAAAGTCACGCTTAATAAAGTTTGTTTTTCCCAATCTGACCGAATTCCAAGCAAGTAAACAACTTCATGGTGGCTTTTACAGATTTTGAAGGTTTTAGCTAGTTTGTGTAACATCTGTGGATGATTACATGTTTTACAGTGTGCGCGATGTTTTGATCCACTCATGTTCTGCTTTTATTTGAAGACTTGCTTCATATTTTCCTGTATTTATTCAGGTTTTAAACATAGTCCTGACATTTAGTTTCAAACAGCGTGTTTGCTGGAGGTGTTTTATTTTTCAAAGGAGAGATTTATTTCAGTATTTTATAGCTTCTACTCTAAGTATAAACACTGATTACAGAGACAAATGAACCATTTTAGTGACAGCAAGGAAGATACTCTGCATGTGAAAACATTGCTGGCATAACTGTCACCTTCACACATCATTCAAGACTTCAGATCTTTTGTGCTAGTATGTTTGATTCATGGTGAATACTGTGGTTTTAAATTCAATGAATTAATGGCTGTCTTTGTTAACAAACTCCAGAATACTTCATTAAATCTGCGTAACATGCAAGCATAAAAATGTTTATAATTTTACTGGGCTAATGAAGTATCGTTGAAAGAAACGTACATTTAAGTGACATGTAATTTAACCTACATACAGTCATGGGAACATAAATGACATTTTCATTTTTAGGGTTTTACACATCAGGGCACAATCAAAATGATCTGATCTTTATTTGGGTGTAAAATCCCTCAAATCTGATGTCAGGTGTTTGATTATTTATCAAACGGAAACAAAACTAGTATGAAAAAGCTGCATGTAGAAAATTGAGTCTGATCCAGCTTATAGAACCAGAGTAGCTGTTTTCTGGATTCTTTATAGTCTCTCACAAAGTTATGGAGGAATTTGGTTCCATTCTACTTTACAGCATTGTTACAGTTCAGTGAGAGTTGGGAGTATTTGTTTCTGCACATCACTCTTAAAGTTCCACCACAGCTGTGGTCTGGACGTTGACTGGATTTCTGCAGAACCTTGTTGCACCTGTTGTAAATTTGCTGTTTGTGATCATTGTGTCTGATAGAATTTGGTCAAAGCTTCAGTTTTTCAGATGTTTGACTCTAAAATATTTTGGTAATACAAAAGAGTTCATGGTCTACACAATGACAGCACGGAACCCAAATCATTCCAAATACGATGCTGGGCAATTTAGTTAACCTCTTAAGCCCCAAGCCCTTTTTTAGGTCTGCATCTACAAGGTCTATTTGAATAGTTTTGGTGTCAAAATAAAGGGAACACTCGTGAAATTTGTTTAGATGTGTAAGTATCAGTATTTAGGTCACTGACTCAGAGAAAATTAAGATGGAACACAAGAATAAATGAGTGATTTCATTTCCCTAAGTCCCCCGATTGGGGGACGTTGGGGTTTAAGAGGTTAAACATCTCTACTTTGTTCTCATCTGTTCAAAGGACTTTTATCTGGACGATTTTTAGCTCACTAAGATGGAACGTTGCAAACCTAAGCAGTGGTTCAAGTTGGTTATAGAGAGAAGCCACACTGGTTGAGTCTTTTTCTAATTGTTCTGTCATGTCTTGAGTCTGAGCGCTTCACAGTCTGATCTCGTGGTAAACTTGCTGGGACATCCACTCCTGTAAGGATTGACGTCCATTGTAAATGTTTTTTCTGAACCTTTTGAGCTTCTCTTTGGTGGTCATCCTGTGGAATCAGTCCTTTTTTTAAAAAAAATGTTGCCCGGCGGTAACAATAAATTAAGTTTGAGTTTGTGCATTTTTGTTATCTGTGTTTCCATGTTCCTGTCTTTGTCAGCATGCCTTCACACGTGTGTGTGTGTGCAGTGTTTGTGTCAAGGACAGCTGTTCCTTTTCTTTCTTAGCAGGGCTTCCAGCAGATCCTCACCCAGTCTGTCCAAATGCTTGTTTCTTCAGGGGACAGATAGACTGTCACCGCACTTCGACCTCAATAAATCCTTCCCAACGGCAAGCGGCGCAATCTGAAGCAGCTCGCAATTTCTGTTTGTATAATTTTACTGCTGGTAGCCTTGAAAGTGATGAAACCAATAAAGTCTCCCTGCATCTCTCAGGTATCACTCTTTATATACTGAACACTATATACTGTAGTAAGAAAGTTTTTTTGAATTTATAGCAGCTGGAGATCATCTTTTTGAGACTTTAAAAGTCACATGAATGGACTACATGAAACAGTGGGTATCATTTCTATATTATACACTCAAAAATTACCAAGACACATGTTAGATTAACTGTTTACACAGTGAAGGTTTTTAAACACAACCTAAATATCAAGATAAGTTTTCAAAATCAGCCTTTTTTGTCTGTCTGTTCAAGGAGATATTGACTAGTTTACCACTGCCGTGCTCTTCTTTGAGTTACTACAGCTGGAGATCCTCCTTTTCTATTTTTACTGTCTTTTCTCATACTATAAAAGTAATAAATTGTGAAAAATAATCTGTGTTTTAATCTTTATTTAAAATCAAATAAATTTTATGTTTCCATTGTAACACTTAATCAAGTTTGCAAAGAAAACAATGTCATCTTAGTCAGTATATAATGATCCTAGTTTAGCTGCCCAAGTCTAATACATATTACAAGTTGGTGAAAGTAGCAAAGAAGTTCAGCTTCAGCACTTTTTTCTCTAAAACTGTTATTAGTGTGGCTCAAATTAATCTCAGTAGACCAATTTTACAGCTCACATGTTGACATAAAATATAAGGATAAGCAAAGGTCATTTATAATGAGGGCTGTAGCTCTAATTTTGCGCATGTTCTACTGTATGTAAATGTGCAGAAGATAAATGCAGCCATTGTTATTAGACCTGACTTGGTTCTTTAATTTCACTTGGTTGTATAAACATGCCTTATTTCATTTATGCATCACAATGTTGTCACATTATGACACAATAAAAATTCAGAGTTTCATAATAGTGATTGGACACATTCACCTTATTTAACCTAGTTTTTTTACATTGATGTTGATGTTAAATTGAAATGGGTAAAGCTAACGTTTCAAGATGGATAATTTTGTAATTTTTGCACTAAACAACAGAAATANGCATGTTCTACTGTATGTAAATGTGCAGAAGATAAATGCAGCCATTGTTATTAGACCTGACTTGGTTCTTTAATTTCACTTGGTTGTATAAACATGCCTTATTTCATTTATGCATCACAATGTTGTCACATTATGACACAATAAAAATTCAGAGTTTCATAATAGTGATTGGACACATTCACCTTATTTAACCTAGTTTTTTTACATTGATGTTGATGTTAAATTGAAATGGGTTGCTTACCGCTGGTATATCAAAATTAATTGCAAGTTGATATTTCAGCTGCCATGCATAAAACTGAGTCAAAAACCTCTGCTGTCCATTTAGGGAAAGAAAATATTTATTTTAGATCTGTTTTTATGTAAAAACATTAAAGAATATAAATGAAATGTAACCCATCTTCTAACTTTCTAACAATTAATGCAGATATTTTACAGAACTGTCACCCCATCAAAAACACAAAAGGACCTATTGTGTGACTGTTTAAAAATTTAAAATATATAAATTCATAATTTATTTGAAACAATTTGTAACACTTTTTTAACATTTCAAGAAAATGTCCATGACGTTTTGTGGTCATAGAACCACAGAGAGAAAAAAATAAATTAAACAGCACCCACCTGAAACCTGATCATTTTACAGCAAGCTTCTTCAGAGCAGAAACTTGACACCGATTCAAGTTTTTAAAGACATAAAGATCAAGATTTTGAATAATTATAGTGCAATTCAACTGGTTACAAACAAAAGTAGACTAGAAACAGAAACACGGAGGAGAAAAACTCGAGGTGACAGAAGCAGAGCAGGTCATGACTTCCTGTTTTTATTATTGATGAATAACTCTCACACTTCTGTCATGTACCAATGTATTGTGGGTAATGTAGTTTTCAGTATTCAGCAGTTGCAGCTGTTGACACTGACCCTACTGCCAGGTTAAATGGCAGTACACTATAAAAAATGTTTTAAATATACCAGGATTGCATGCAGGGAAGTAGGCGGGACTTTCTGCCATGTGTCTGTACTGTTTGGACTCACATCCCAAAAACACAAAATGACAACATGGAGACACCTATCCAAATGTATTTAATCTTTAGTTATAACACAGTGTTTAATTTTTTTCTTCTGATACTCAAATGTCCAAAAAAAATAAGAAGAAGTGGACTTCAAATAACTTTTCTTATTACCTGACTTTGTTTGAATAGTCTTTAATTCTGCAGTTCTTGCTGCCAATTCAAATTCACAGAAATGTATCATTATACGTACTGTGAAATCGTAATAAATATTCCCAAGAGCTGTGTGATAATGCTGTGAGGAATAATAAAAAGCGACCCTCTCCTGGATTTACTGAGTGTTCAGGACTGTATTTTAGGTAGCCCATACGGCTACATCTGATTGGAACCTCACTTCATGCAACAAAAGATGATTTTCCAGGCCTGTAGATGTGACCTCAGCAGGAATCACTCTCCTGATTGGAACAGACTTCAAAATGCTCTTTCAGAAACTTGGTAATCCTCATGTGAGAAAAGATATTTAATCTCAGCAGAACGATCGGGACAATGAGGGTCTGCTGTGACAGTAAAGACGAGGGAAAAACACAAAAGTGAGAAACTCCTTTGAACTTTGTGTTGATAGTTAAAAGCCATAAAATCACCTTGTAAAGTTGTTCATGAGTCATGTTATATTTGCCTGCGTGCTTCATAAACATGCAGTGTGTATTTCATGTCCTGCAGAGGAAAAACATCTTTTCAGATTATATTATTTTCTTTCACAGAAAATATTTTTCTTTCAGTGAACAAAAATCAAATAACTTCTGTTTATCTGATTTATTTTAGAGCACGTTTTATATTTACTACATGGCTGTTTTGATTTTGAAAAACACATTTGAGATGTGCATTATCATCTTCTTGATAGTGTTTCTCTTTTCATTCAGCAGTTAGAGGCGCAAACATTTTGTTTTTATGAGTGATTTTACAGAAAACACACTGATTTACATTAAGATTAATCCAGAAGGTTTGGGCCCGTCTTTCAGAGGTTGTGATTTATTGATTTTTTTTAAAACAGGATGTCCATTAGAAGTCGACACTTCACACTGTGTTAAAAGGCTTTTCGTCTGAGTTGCAATTATGAGTAAAAGTCTATAAACAATGAGTGATCATTTTGTTTTGTACTGCAGTCACATTTCCAACAATCCCCCCCTTTAAATTAAATTTAAAACATGCAAATGATTTCCACACACTTAAATTGTGTTACAGAAGAAGATGCACTTATACTCACAGCCTACTCACTTACAGCACATTCATCATGGACATAAAGGCGGGTTCGGACCATATGGTTTGGACTTCCACAACTTCCTTAGACTGGGTCCTAAATCGGGGGCTCCAGATTACAAAGGTTGCTGCAAAAAATTATGCATCGCAGCCAAATGATGAAGATGTTCTCTATAAACTAGTTAATGTTCACTGCAGGTGTCAGTTGTTGCCTGGTTGAGGGTTAATGATGTGAGGGCCTCAGCCAATCAGATTGTTTGAACACATCAGGTTCAACCCAGGTTCTGAAATATCAGTGAACGAATGAGCAGCTGAATGCATGAACCACTGTATCAGACATTTTGAATAGTTTCTATGTAAAACTCATGAATAATTAAAATCTTTGCATGTAGGCTGTTTGCTAAATGTGGAAATACTGTAAATATCTCCTGTTTGAGCCCAACATGTCTGTCCAAAATAAACCAGACACTGAGTTTTAAAAATACACCTTTGTGGGTGCTTTTCATCAAGTATTAGTCTAAAATCACCTTTATACATCTATAGCTACATACACAAACTTTTTTTACATTTCCTTGCTTGGCCTATTTCACAACTTTCAAATATTAATGATTAATATTTGAAAGTTGTGATAATCAAAAGATTTTTTTACAATCTTAAAGACTTTATCAGAAACTAAAATAGTTTCACAACTTTTGAAAATACAAAAATCTTGGGAAATTTAATCATATCTGACAAGAGGAAGTTCCATAAATAAAAAGACCACCTATATTTACTAAAAAACAAGCAAATCAAAGATCGACTGCTGGGCTGTCTGTTTAGAAAAGATCTGAGCAAATTCATCATCAACACTTTACAATTCAGCAAACATCAGGATTCTTTGTGCTGCAGAAATGATTCAGAAGAAATTCTGCAAAGAAACTGTTGAGAAATGTATTCTTGACACCTCTATTCTGTCTAAACATCAGATAATTTCTGTTTGAACTCTAAACATAAATTGAAAAAGTTGTTGACGGGTCCTGAATACTGATTCCACTTTGTTTATTCCAAACATTGTGATTATATACAGTTCAATTTAATTACTGACTTCACTTCCTAAGCTGCTTTGTGTTCACACAATCTGTGGCGCGAAACAAAGCCTTTGATGACATTTCACTTTGTTTAAGGAGCATCTAATAGACTGTTCTGTCCATAAAACTGAAGAAAAACTTCTGACTTATTCAAGTGAAACTTATTTAGATGTTTAGTGACGAACCTGGTCTTCTCAACATCTCCCATGTTAGTCTAGTGTCTCCTCTTTTCTTCACTCTTCTCACAGATCTACTAACAGTCTGTTGTTTGACCCGTATCAACCTGAGACTTTTCTTTTGTTCGTTTTGGGCTTTTGATCAGAAGTTCTTCTCTGAGCCCAGTTTACACTCAGAATCAAACATTCAATTAAAACAGAAATTACATCAGCACTTTTCTCCCTGAAAGAGGCTCTTCTATTAAAAACGTTTTTTCTGAGGTTTCTGTTGAATATTTTAGCTCCACAGGTGTTCTTACCTTCATAGTGGGTGTGAAAACAGGTCAATAACTTCTCTTTCAGTTTTAATCTCTCAAACTGGTGTGATAACACCCGAGTTCTCCCGAGTTCGAACGGCCTGTATCTGTTTCATCACAACTCCTTTGTTCGTTAGTATTCGGCAGCTCCCGCAGTTGAAACCACGCCTAGCATGCTGCTGGCTAAAAGCTGTAGCATAACGTAGCTAACAGGAAGACACAACATCCAGCGGGGCAGGAAACAGTATTCTTTGCTCTCATAGGCTAGTTTGTTAGCCAATCAGAGTCCTGCAAATTCGAACAATGAATATGAACGAGCTGCTGCCAAAGCAGCCTGACGGAAGAAGCCGGAACAACCCGAATTTTAACGCAGACAGATTGAAAGGTCTGTTAATCAGTGTTTCATGACATTTTTTTTCCTGACAAAGTCCTGAAATGTGTATGAAATGGCCTCTTGAAGCTTGTTTATTTCTAAGCTTTCATATTGATCTGGTCATTTCTCAGCTTGGCACTTTGTCGTCCTGTGTTTCACATTCTTTGCTAAATAATTGTTTAGAACTCGTGTGTTTTGGCCACAATCTTCTCACTCAGAAGATGTGGTCCATGTTGCAGCTCAGCACTTCTTTCCTCTGCATTTCAATAAAACATGTGAAGGAGCATCATATACAATCTACAGCATCTGCAACCTACTGGTGTCTGAACCTCAAGGCTGTTTCAGAGATTCTGCTTTTCTCATAAATACAAGCAGGAGGTGGATGGAAAGGCGGCTTTATACCATCTGGATTTATGAGCTGTGATTTCACTTCACACGTCTGTCTCTGATTGATATTAAAACATGTTTCTGGTCTCCATTTGCCTTCCAGGTGGGTTTTGGAACCATTTTAGTCGCACGCACCTGCAGCTCGCTCAGCCATCTGCTTCAAAGCCCTCAATGAAGAATCTGCCAGAACTTTACTCATATTTCAGCTCATATTACAGGTGAAATCTTTTTCTGCTGAAATTGTAACATTTTAATGGAGCTTGTGTTTGTAATGAATTAATCACTATGTATTTTGTTTTGCTTTGTATTTCAGCTGTTGTGAAGCTTATCACATTTAAAAGAAATAAGAATGTAAAGTAATAGGAAACCTTTTGAAAGATTTACACATTAGACTGTAAGTTGTTGACATCGTCACTATATGTTCTTCTGATTTTTTTAAAGTTTGATCAAGGCAGTTTTATGGAAAATTCAGCTTGGTAAATTCTGTGAATATTTTACCTGTAAAAAAAACTAAATTTAATGATCTGAAAAACTTTAAAAAATCTACTTTGTATAGTTATTGCTCAAAACACAAAGAGGCAAAGCAGTACAAACTAGCAAACTTTTGTTTAAGTCCAATAATTTGCAAATAAAAATCTTATAACAATTTGAAATTAAAAGACAAAAAAATTCACGCAAGTTCAAACTGTTTTAGTTTGATTTTAGAAAATGCATCAAATTCAGATTTTTATATAATAAACTGTCAACTGACTTCAAATAACTGTATCATCCTTCCAGGATGTTTTCTCAGAATGTGGTGACCTAGTACACATATCACTTTGTGTTTTTAGAGATATGGACTTTAATTTTCATCCTTTGCCAACTTATATCCTTCAAACTACAACTGAAGCTCCACATTACAGCTTAATTAACTGGATTTAAAAACCAGTGTTTTAACAGTCCACACCAGCATTATTCATTTCTTAATATACACTGCTCCTTCGTCGTTGGGGGGAGAATTTGTTGCAGCAGCTGTCCTGTGATTGTAATATCCAAGAATCTTTCCGAGCCATCGCTGATCTTTGCCTTAATGCCATGGAGAAGGTACCTCTATTACAATTTCTCTTCTTCATTCTCCATATCATAACCTCTGCAGAATTTTACACTTTTCTACATGCAATCCAACACTGAAAGCCTTTTGGCCATGTTTATCATGCAAAGTTTATCATGTCATGTTCATCTGAGCATCAAATGCTGCTTTCATATCAAAACAAATCGTCTTAAAGATGAATTTAGTCTTTAAGGTTTACTATCAGGGTCCAAAGTTGTTCTCCCAGCTGCTTACCTGTGACTGTTAACATGTTATAGGTAGAAAATGATTTTAAATTAAGGTTTAATTTCAAAACAACCCAAAGAAAAGCATTTTTTCAGCCTTTATTTATATTAAACCCGACCTTCCATTGTACTACTTGGTCTCTGGTGATTGGCTGGAACAGGATTTGAACCTCTGATATTTATGACTTTGCTGACCAGCTTGCTGAGATGCTTCCTCTGCTCTTTCTGGGTTTGTGTGCTGCAGATGAGGATGTAATGTACAAATGAGTCATATTCTTTTTGTACGTTATTTTGCAGGCAGAGTATTTTCTTTTTGATGGTTTTAAGTTGCTCCGACTTTTTCCATTTTGATGTTCTGCTTTGCATTTTCCCTCTGCTCTATTTATATCCACTGATCTCATACTGATATCTCTATTACAGAGCTAAAATCAATTTTTAATACATTTTGAAAAAAAAACAGTTTTTTTCCACTAAACCCTCTATAGAGGTATGTTTGTATCTCCAAACCTTCTTAAATAAAACTGTCGGCATGACTCCAGAAAGTCTGAATCTGTGGCCAGTTTCTCTCTGCTGACAAACATTTAATGCACAAACAAAGGCATGTTTGAGAGATTGAGATGATTTATAACACAGAGAGGAAAAGAAGAAGTTCCTTTCCATCCATCCATTCTCTAAACCTGCTTTTTCCCATTTAGGGTCATGGGGAGCTGGTGTATCTCCAGCAGTCACTGGACATGAGGCAGGGTCACACCTGGACAGGTCACCAGTCCATCACAGGGTCAAACAAAGACAAACTACTCAAACACACCAAGAGACAATTTACAGTTACCTATTAAATTCAAGCATATTTTTGGTCGGTGGGAGGAAGCTGGAGTCCCCAGAGAAAACCCACACAAGCAGGGAGAACATCCAAAATCCATGCAGAAAGGTCCAAGACTGGATTTGAACCGAAGGGCCTTCTTGCTGCAAGGTAACAGTGCTACCAACGGTGCCAGTTGAAGATATTTAAAAGAAGTTCATTGTTTCATGTTTTTATTTTTTTTTTTTTTTTGGGGGGGGGGGGGGGGGGGGGGGGGGGGGGTAGTTGTTGCTTTGGATTTACTTTGTTTGTTTGGTTGTTCTGTTGGTCTCAGATTTTTTTTATCAACATATTTTATTGAACTGTGATCTTTTGTCCCTATTCTGTTCTCAGTTATGCTCAATGTTAAAATGTTAAATGCTTTAATAATAATTAAGCAAAGTTATAAATAGTTAGAGCAACCTTATTCTTTATATTCACAGAATGTAGCTTCTGAGCCAGGCTGGTCCTTTTTCAGTTCTCTGTGAGGGTTAACAGAGGTTTATATAAGATAAGATAAGATAAGATAAGATAAGATAAGATAAGATAAGATAAGATAAGATAAGATAAGATAAGATAAGATAAGATAAGATAAGATAAGATAAGATAAGATAAGATAAGATAAGAGGAACTTTATTTATGCTTTATATATGCTGTTTCTTTGCTGTCAGGCCTGTAATGTTCATCAGCCTCCACAACGTTCACAAACATCTCCTTGAAAACTCACAGCTGGCTCTGAAAGCTTTGCGTCTTTAACAGAAAAGACTAATGACAAATGAACAGCAAGGTCTGTGGGGCTAAACACCCTCCCGCTCAGGAGCAATAAAACATATTCTTTGTGGCTTGAATAAACTGAGCCTTTAAATTTCATTAGCATTCTGCCACAGTGATCAGACTCTAAAAGCGTTTCATGAATTGTTTAAATTGATTACTGTCTTTCATCCTCAAACACACGTAAATGATATATTTTTTTTCATTTTCCCTTGACACTTTCTCACTGATTAATTTCTCCTAAATCCTGAGCAGCTCCATGGTTTGTTACAGCAGTGTGACCCTAAAGACCCACAATAATTTTAATCCAATGTTATTCTTTAATGCTGAGTGTTTCTCCCCTTTGAGAAGCTGACACTTAAAACCACTGCTCTGTATGTACGTTCAAGAACTACTTTTAAACATTGAGGACATCTGGTTTAGTTTTCTGATAATAATTTCTGTGATGAAAAACAACCCACTCTGAGACCTGTGAACATCACCTTCTCCTCTTATGAGCAAGAAGTGAACTGTGTGTGAAAGAAAAACACTCTCTGCATGTGTTTCTTCCCACTTTCCCTTATCACAGGGACAAGTGATGTAATAATTAGGAGTAGCCTGGCCCTTCAGCCCCGGTCAGATTTTCTATTACTGCTTCCAGCTGTGAGTTATGTCTTTGCCAGAGGACTAGAATAAGCCCTGATTTAATCAAGTGGAAGACAATTAATCATTTAACTTTCCTGTAATTCATTGTTTCTCACCAATATTTGTGGAATTTGTGGAGTCTAATTTATAGATTTTTCACAGATTGTCTGTTTTGTGTTTTTTTTTCCAGCTTAATCATTTAGTCCTTATGAGAAGGATTTAAATAAACAATCAATTCCTGCATTTCGAATGAGTTTTTGATTATGTAATGCGGTTACTGTAACTAGCTTGGCATTATATCTCAATTCCTGCATCAAGAACACATTTTTAGTTGCTCCAACTACTCTGAAAAAAGCTCAATTTTTGATAATCATTTATGGTATGAAGTTCATGCTCTCCCACAGAGGTATTTTCGCTTAGATGAGCTAATTAGATCACTGCTTCATGTTGAGTGGAGTCAAAGTGAGATGAAAATGAGGTCATTTATCCATAAGAATGATACTGGTGTATTTGTTTCATCCTAAGGGATAAACGTTTGGGAGACAGTTGCAGATGTCTATCAAACACAAGATCTGAAATCAAATCTTCATTTATTCTGTGAACAACACTTGGTATAATAAACACGTAAGACATTGTAATATATATGATGTAAACAATGGGGAAATGATAACCCAAATTAATCTATGGTATGTGTCAAATAAGATTAATGCCATTGCAGTTTGGCTCACTGAGTCTTGAGTTTGTGTCCCAGACGCAGCCCTTTGTGATTTCTTCAGCTTCCTGTTCCTCCTGGTTCTTTTGAGTCACTGGCTGCCACTGATCAGTGAAAGTGCAGCTTGATTTGAGAAAAATCAAATCATAGTCCATACTTCTTTTCCTTTTTCTCTTCTTTTATTCTATGATTTTTAACTACTTTTCTTTTATAAAGTAGTTTTGATTTGATTTGATTTGATTTTAAAACAGAGGAAAGTCCAAAATGCATCATTAAACATTGAGTACAGTAAGTTTACAACAGAGCAGTTTACGAAGTGATGAAAAGTTGGAGGAACAGCAAAGAAAATTGTGCCTGAACTCTTAAGAGATTGTCACGAATCCTTTGAGTGTCGTGTGTTTGTAGCTTGGCAACAACTGAGCAGAAGATGTCACATGGTGTGTAAGCACAAGCTAAAGGTGAGAAGTACTCTGCTACCAAAATAGCACCACTGAAATCTCTATAGGTAGATAATATAAACAACGCAGAGCAAACAGTTCAGTGATGCAGTCATGCAGATGCACACTTTCAGTAACACGCCCAGAATTACACCATCTGTTGTTAAGAAGAACTGCAACCTCCCCCTCAATGTTTGTTTAGATATGGGTTGACAAAATAATGCTAAAATATTCACAGTTGAGTTACAGAATATATGACTCAAATATATATATATAAAATTTTAAAAATTTATTTAAGTGTATTTTTGGAGAGACAAATGGGGAAAGACACTATGAAACTCAGACAGAAGTATAAATGAATAGCAAAATTATTAGTGTTATGAGAAGAGGAGTGAACAATCCCAGTGACGGAGCTGATGGGGAAGAGGAATTCGAAATAGCCTGCAGAAAGCGAGCAGGCTGGCTGTGGTTTGGAGGCGAGTACAGTGATTGGAGAGAGTGACCAGACGAGAAGGGCTGAAGATGAAAAGTGACTGGCAGGCAGCAAGCTGTGAGATAAACATGCAAACTGGCAAGATAAACACTGTTAGTACAGAGCAAATACAAATAAGCAATGAACTTGATGTACAGACCTGAAGAAGCTGCAATAAATGTTGGTGACAGCTGAAAGTAAAATAAGGGTCAATAAACATCTGGATGGAATGATCTGCAGGTTCATCAGCTACAGCTAGCAAGATGAATATGTAAACACACAGACACAGAAAACAGGATTGGAAAGATGATCCAGATTTTATAGCAAAGGTGAAGCAACACTTACAGGTGATGAAGAAACCAGGGTACCAGGAGAAAACCCATCAATACATGAGGAGAACAATATAAACTCCCTGCAGAAAGGTCTCAATCAGGTATCAGACTCAGGACCCCTCTGGCTACAAGAAAACAGTGTAAACCAAGTGCACCACCATGCAGTCCATGTAGGGTTTAGTATGGTAATGTTTATAGTTCTAAATACGTATGTGTCTCTTTTGTTTGTTATCTTTAAAAAAATACCAGAATCTTGACTTTGAACACAAAAAATATTAGATTTTATTTTGTACTGATTTGTTGTTGTTCACCAGCAGTCCTCCCAACTGTCCAACTACCAGAAACACCCAGGTAGATGCTCTGTCCTCAAGTCACAAGTCATTAGTCAATGTCAAGTCTAATAGATTTTTAAGGCTCTGACACTCTAAGCTGATGTCAAGAACCAGTGGGGACAAAACTGCCCTGCTGTATCTCCTCACGTCACCTGTAAACAAGCAGAAAGAAGCACTTTGACAAGCTGCAAAGATGCCAGATGGGGGTGTAGCTATGACAGAACAATATCCCTTCTCTGTGAAGGAGTAACGTAAAACAATGTTGATTATTTTGCATCTGAGTATAAATCATAAAAAAACATTGTCTGCTTTAGATCCTAATGGATAGATTATCTATAGCAGGTTTTGATAACTTGATTTCTACTTTCACGCCATCGTCATAAAACTCCGCTTGTCATCTTAATTACATCAAAATTTGTCTTTTTTTATCATACCGTAGTTTAGAAACAAAGCAAAGAACAGTCATCAGTGTCTAGAATGTAGACAAACAACTCTGATAAGAAAAATCTTATAGAACATTTATTGATAACAACCAGCTACCAGCTCTCTTTTCATCCTGTGAATATCTGTTACTCCAGGTGTAAATATAGCACATCACTGTGTCCTTGTGTTTTAGTAATATATTGTTCTGCTCTCTGAGACACGTGAAAATATGGACAACAGACTCCACCAGGAATGGACTATAGAGTCTTCAGTAACAAACAAAAAACAGCTACAGATAGCAAAGAATAATTTAACCTGGTGGAAATTAATTTAAACATTTTCTCCTGCTGGCAAAAAAAAAAAAAAATCTTGATTTTCTTTCCTCCTGAGCATGTTGTGGAATATCTGGGCCTCCGAAATAATATCTCTAATGTCAGGTGAGAAAGTAAAAACATGATGAGGTTCTAGTAACTTACGATTCATTTAAATACTAAATGTTACACTTTGAAAAGGAAACTCCTAAACATACCTGTGTAACACTCTACGGCAACACAGAGGAACAGAAAATAAATCATTTGTTAAGGTGTGAATTTGTCATGTTCCTTTAAACAATACAGCTCAGATCACATCAGAATAATAAATTAAAAAGGAATAAAAAGTTTCTCTTTCTTTGTCTTACAAAGTGAATTAAAGAAGGACAAATCTGCCTGGTGTTTCACTCGTGCAATCAAAGTGTAAAATCTGATTAATTAAATCCTGCCCCCAGGGACAACGTCAGCGGAACCATGCACCATAGATAGATGTAGATAAAAACTCAGACATTGACTCAGAAACTGGTTATGCATTGACATTCAAGGGCACAGCTGAGACAGATGGGAGTTCAAAGAGAAAAGAAAATAGGATCATTCTAAATACAAACTAAAAAACTGGGAAGAGAGTTAGAAAACAGATAAGGGTTTGAGTTGAAAAAAACAAAACAAAAAAACAAAGGACAGACCTGAGAGAAATGTTGATATGTTTCATGCAGGAAAGATGATTCCTACATTTCTAGTCTATAAACGGACTAATGTTTTGATAATCAGAGTGATCAGAGACCAGATGGAAATTTGTAATTATCGTTAGATGTACGGTTAAACCTAATTTAAAACCTGTTGAGCTGTCGATGGAAGAATGACGTTTGACAGAATGTCTGTGTAAAGCACCCCAAAACAAAAAGAGGCAAGCTTAAATTATCTCTGAAACAACTTTACTTACGGCTGTAAAGATGTCCGTTTTGTGAATGGATAACTAAAGAAGTAACATCATAGCAATTATTTTTCTTTTTGAGGAAATCAGAGGAGTTTTTTAAAAACCAGAAGTGTCTAATTAAGGTACTGATATTATTATCATCATCATTATTATTGCTGTTGTTGTTAAAGTTGATGGTGTTAACATGATACAGCTAATTAAAGCCTTTACAGAGACACATGTTAAAACTTGTAGCACATCTCCAACCCCTGCAGAGTAAACCAGTGTCTTATTAGGCTGAGTAAATTTTATTTTTTAAAATATAGTATTCTCATCCTGTATTATTATCATTTAACAGGTAAAATATATGCACTAAATGTCAGTTAACTTGAGCGTGATGAGAGGCTCATTAGAATATGCATGATAAATGTTTATTAGAGCACACCTAGGATATTATTGGCTGGATGACACCTCCTACAACTTGCACAAGTAAACAATAACAGTAGCACTCAACAATATGGTGGTGGTGCATTTCAGTTGTAAAGGATCAAACAACCCACCCAATGCTGCTTAAAAATAATATTTCTGCATAAACTGAATAATATTCAACCACATGAGTTTGATAGTGTTGCATTGCACAACTTCTGATATCAGGCATGATTTTTATGTTCTAATTAGATTCTTGTAATCTGCTATCATATTATATACAGTGGACATAGTAGTAACTAAATTGATATTTAATTTGATTACAATGGTTTTCCCACCTGGATATTTTAAACAAAATTCCACAAAAACTACATAAAGTCATTGCATTCATATGGAGCGGATAAGGATTGTTTCAGGTCAAAAGACATTTAAAACAGGCATGTCCCTTTTTCTAATAATAAATCAATGAGTTGTTGATTATTAATTACTTCTCATGGCCATAAAAAGAACAAATCAAAGAGAGCACAAACCAGCCACATGAAAGCCAGATCTGTCACAGTCCATGTAAATACAGTTGGTGGCTGAAAGTTTCCTTTGGCTCCTCTGAGATCCCAGATGGAGGGATTTATCCAAGCTGACATGTTCATAGCCAGACTTTATATAGTAAATGGATGAGGGAGGTTATCGACCCACAACATCTTCATTACAGTGTGAAAAATGCAGCAAAATATTGAAATCAGTGTATCAAAAAGGACTTATTTAGTGTTTTACAGTTAATGATAATAAAAGTTATTTTCATCTGTCTAGAAATATTAATAATCAACAAATAATATCTGAATATGAAACATATTAACAGAATCTTGATGAAGTCTCTTGATAAGCTTAAATAAAAAGAACAAATACGTTTGAAATTTGAGTTTGGTAAAGCACATGTTGTTGGTAAGTTTCTTCACAATGTTCCTCAGTTCTATATGTTTCCTTTAATATAACCAGTGGAGCATGTCACAACTCATGACAACATTTATTTAAACAAACAAAAAATACTCAATATATGTTTTAGTTCAGTTTTAAAGTACTAAAACTGTATCAAAAATATCTGCTTTTTAAAACAGCATACAATTTAAAGAGTTCAGCGACTACAGTCTCGCCAAACATTTCTATGAAAAAAAGTTCTTATTTTTCACAAAAACAATCTCAGATTAAAAGATTACCTGAAGAGACTGAAAGGCAGCATGATTAAAATTTCTAATTGACTGAAATTCAAATGTTTTTTTTTTCCCTTCTGAAAAAAAAAAAAAAAAAAAAAAAATGTTGATACACTTGATGTATCAGCGTCGGAATTAAACTGGACTCCAAACAGTCCGCCTCCTTATATTTTTTTCCTTCTCTTTGAATTCTTGCTTGTATGTTCTCTCAATGTAAGTTGCTTTGGATAAAAGCGTCTGCTAAATGACAGTAGTAGTAGTAGTAGTAGTAGTAATAGAAGAGGTTAATAATGAGGATGTTATCCTTTCAATCCCAAAACACTGATTAAAATATAATGCATCTAAAATATATTTAGACTAATGAGATTTTTACATAAAGGTTTATTATGTAATTTAGTTTTTACAGGATTTTCGGAACATGTTGGTGTAAAAAGGATTTCGAAAGGTTATTTTTTGGTTTGGTTTATGTGAAAATGGTCAGATTGCCTTATATTTGGTGTTTAAATAAAACAACTCATTAATGCAACAAGTTTAGTCTGGATTTAAAACATCTTCATTCAGCAGTACCTAACAGCAATTTTTCAGCTAAATGAAGTGGCAGCACAGAACCATTCTTCATTCTCCGAGGAAATATACAAAGAAATCTTTGATTTAAGTTCTATATCAATCTTGGTTTTAAAATCAGAAGCAGAAGGTCTTTAAAAGTCTTAATTTTAAATGAACAAAACCCAAGAATTCTCAACCACACACACACTTTTAAAAACCACTCAGCTGAGTGTCCCTGGAGCTCTAATGTTTTGAAGCTCAGACCTGTATAGCTGAAGATGCTCTCAAGAATCTGATGCTATAAAATTTTAATGATATGATGAGTCACGGGCTGCTCAGTGATGTGATGGTTAGCACTGTTGCCTCACAGAAGGAAGGCCCATGTTTAAAATCTCAACCGTTCACACTTTTCTTTTATTTGTTAGATTTGAGTTTTAGTTTTCATTTGGAGGTTTTAATTTTATCTGCGTGACTGTTTGAGCTTTTCTGAGTCCTAAAGCTTCCACATGGATGGATGGATGGATGGATGGATGGATGGATGGAAGGATGGATGGATGGATGGATGGATGGATGGATGGATGGATGGATGGATGGATGGATGGATGGATGGATGGATGGATGGATGGATGGATGGATGGATGGATGATGGATGGATGGATGGACGGATAGATTACATTCTACTGAACCACTGAATTCTTTTTGTGATCATATTTTTTGCTACTCCGAGCTAATTGCAGAGAATTAAGGGTTTGATGTTTTCAGCTCGTCTTCTGTATCCCGCTGAAGCTTTTGACAATCTGGTAGTTTTTTGTTTTGATTTTTTTTTTGTCCTTACTACCAGCTGACTGCTATAAAAACTGAGACAAACAGCAGCCTGCAGTTGTAAATGTCACTTCTAGCATCGTTGTTCTTGTATGTAAAGACATACAGCTTATGGCTCGTTCTCAAACAACAACAATCTTACCTACTGGAAGTTCAGTCAAACAGTTCAAATCTTTAGTTCTCTGAACGTCCGCCAGCAGAGAGAAAGAAAAGATTGCTTGAGACAAATTCTCATCTCATGCTGCTAACCCGATATTCCCCAGCAGCTACTCTGATTGGTTGTGGTGGGAGTAAGTGAATGCATTTAAGCAGGAACAGTTAGTATAATTTTAGAACCACTAGGGAACATGAAACCCTTCTTCATATTATAATCCAAGAAGTCAGAGAAGAAACTTCCGAACCTTGGATCACAAGACTTGAAGGAGGGAAAACTTAATACAAGTTGGAGAAAGTGATGCATCTCTTAGTCTCTAGATATCTAACGGAGAGATGACTAAAATTTTGTTTGTGTGTAAAAAAATAAAAAAATTGAAAAAACCCATACAGAGAACCAGAATGGACTGGGATAGGACTGGATGGATGGATGGATGGATGGATGGATGGATGGATGGATGGATGGATGGATGGATGGATGGATGGATGGATGGACGGATGGACGGATGGACGGATGGACGGATGGACGGATGGACGGATGGATGGATGGATGGATGGATGGAGTAAAAGTGACGAAATCAGATAGTCAGTTTGTAAAGTTTGTTTGCCGGATTTAAAAATTGCTTTGACATTGCAGCTACGTCCTCCTGCAGTCATGTTATGTCACTTTGAATGAGCTCCAATTTCAGATATTTATAAAGTTAAACACCTCGATGCTCCTCCTCCGAGACTTTATTTTATGTAAGACAATGTTGTGAGAGTAAACAACTTAAATACAGGCTGAACATAAAACATGGGACTTTATATAAGTTTTGAAACTTTACATAAAATAAAATTGAGGAAACTGGTTTATTAAATATTTTAAAGGAAGCTTAAAACCAACTTTTTTACATCTTTGAATCATTGTTTTTTTAAATTTGGTCTGTTTAAAAAAATTCTGTACAGTAGAATCATTCTTTTAGCCTCTTTAGAATTGCGTTGTTTGTTTCCGTTTGTGTTTTGATTTTTATTACATTTTCTGATTAGGTTTTTCTTTTATTTTGCATCTGTGCCAGTGTTCATTCTTGTTTCATTTTATTTTAATTTTCCGTAAGCATTTAGGTTATGTGATTATTACATAAAGCTGTTTGAGCTGCATTTTTTTGGTCTGAAAGTTACAACATGATAACTTCAAAATGGGCAAGAAAATCACGAAAAAAATAAGGCTGACACAAAAACAGAGATGTAACAAGGATTAGACAAAGGGCAGCTGAAAATCTGGGATTAAATATAATATGGAAGCTGAAGATTAAAGAGTGCCAGCGTCCTGATTAGTAACTGATCTTAGCAGACCAAAGATCCTGACAGGGATTGTGTTGCTGCAACACTGATTTTCATCTGAAAAGGATTGTTTTTGTCTTGTTTGTACATTTTGGATGCATTTTATTCAATCTAACTTTAAAACACACAGTCCCAATCATTAGTAAGATAAATAGAGTGTTTATATTACTTACTTTGTGTCATTTTATCTTTTTAATATTAAAACATTTGATCAGTAAATGAAGATATTGCTATAAATTAAAAAAATATATATCCACATTTAGATCATTCCTTGCTAATTACTCTGTTTTTTAGTTAAGTATTTGCTGGAATGCACAAGAAAAGCTGAGAATAATATAAAAATGCACATCTCTATTTTCATCAGTCTTTTATTACTGCAGTCTTGTTCTGTGTTTGCTCTACTCCCACATGCAATACTAGTTTTTAAGAGGAAATGCCAAAGAGTAGATTAATGAATGCCGTGAGAGAGGACATGTAGGTTGTTGGTGTGAAAAAGGAGGATGCAAAGGACAGATGGAAACAGAGGATCTGTGTGTGTGACCTTAACAACCATGTGACAACATTTCTGTGCACCAGTGTTAAAAATGAGTACATAAATTCATAGCCTCTCCTCTGAGAGAGAGACATTCCCCTCCACGAGTTCGCTGCTGAGATTCAGCAAAGCTCCTGCTTTCATCCGAGTCAAGCCCGTCAGATTTTCACAAGCTCTTTGGAGACAAAGAACCAGACAGAAAAAAAAAAAACTCTGGTTAGCAGCTCCTTTCTCTAAATCATCATCAATTTTTACTTTGTTCTTTCTTATTTTGTACACTTCCAAAATTCTCACAGACCAAAAAAACTTTCATCCCTTCTGCAGCTCCCTCTCTATTATTCCACTGTTCCCACCCTACAATTATCCTGCAGAGTGCCACGTTTATTCACTCCTCTATTTGGTCTGAAAGCAAATCAGTTTTTATTCAACCGGAGCATCAATTTGATACAAAAACTGGGTGTGCGCATGTGATGTAATGGCACAGGACGTGTCGCCATCAGGTTTTGGTTAATGTGTTGCCTCCTCGTCTCACGCACGATTAGGAGAGCAATAACACGACTGTCTGAGCAGGTTACAAAATGTGGCCACGCTTCCACTGTGTATCTGCCTTTATGCACATGACAGCCAAGAAAATGTTTATTGAACCACTTACTGTCATGTTACAACCAGACTCTTTCTTTTTATTTTCCATCTGTGCATCTCCCGTCTCTGTTTCGTATGTGTTTATGGTCCTGACCTTAAATCAACCTTCTCAATTCTCTCTTTTTACATCTTCTGGCTCCCCTGGGGCCCCACTTCAATTTCTCTGCTCAGAAAAAGGATGATTGCAGAGCTGTCCACTGGCTGGATCAGTAAACAATTGACATGCTCTCTTGACAGATGCTAATGGTCTTCTTCTCTCAGCATGAATTCTTTTTAAAGAGATATTTAGGAGTTTTTTTTATAAGTGAGGTTTGTGTGACGTACCAGATCAGTGTTTGTCAGTCTGAAGCTGCAGAGAGAATTCCTGTCAGACCATCCAAAACAAAAACAACCCAAAAAAGAGCTCTTTTTTTCCACCATCTGAAAACATCTAAAGTCTCAAAAATTTCACAGCAAGTTGAGCAAACAAATTATTGTACACCACATTGTTACACCACAACAGTTTTGGATCATTGCACAGACTCCGTGCTGTGCTGTGTCGGGAAATAAGCACATCATGCAAAAGTGAGGGATGCAACAAGGATCCATTTTAAAACAAAGAGTAAAAACTGTTGTTAAAATATTTTAGCAGTTTTTTTGTGGGAAAAATGTGCTTTATATGTTAGTCAGACACAAATCCTTCCACTGTGATGCTTCTTTTAAATATAACAGATATTGGGCACTCAAGCTGCTCTATGTGGAGGAGTGTGTGTGTTTCGGGGGAAGGGGGGGGGGGCGTTGACTTAAAAAACTGGAAGAAAATAATTCATTTTCTAGGCTGTAGCACACCCATGTGGTAGCTGTTGTGTTTGTTTTTTGGTTTATGTTGTATAAGTTAGTATCTGTTGTCAATGATGATAAAGTCCCTGTCAATTGATTTCAGTTCCATTCAAACACGTGTTATTAATCCCTGAAGGTATATTAGATGTTGTAGTAACTCAATGTTTTTTTCAGAGTCATTATAGATGTTCTAGCTGAGGATCTCCTGCAGCCTCTGTGTTGATCTGAAGAAGTTTCTGACTGAAGACTCTCTGTTGTTGAGTTCCTGTGTTGTGAAGAGGATGATGAATGAGGATCCAGATCAGTTCCCAGAACAGAACCAGCCTTCTTTATTAGTTTGTTCAGATACTTTGCATCACTTGCTCTGATGCTCCGCCCCCAACAGGTGATATGATAATGAGCTTCATGATTTTCTGTGGATGGTTGTTTGATCAAAAAAAAAGCAAATGAGCAAAATCAGCAAAGAATTTCATAAACTGACAAAAATTGTGGCAGCTTGCACAAAAAAAGCTTATCTATATATATATATACAGTATATATATATATTCTTTTTTACATCTTCCTTCTGGCAACTATATGGACAAAAGAGAGACAACAACACATTTGATATGTCTGATTTTAGGATTTTATTACAGATTTTTTTTCTTTTCCTTTACCCAGTTTTATTTTCTCTTCAATATCTGAATTCACTGTCTATACCAGCTTGTATTTGCTCCAGGTGGCAGGGTGTCCAGCGGTCATCGAGTGAGGGGCGGGGTTGCAACCTGGACAATTTTCTTGTCTTAAATCCTAATAGTGTCTAATAGAAAAGTCAAAAACAGAAAGAGAGAGTAAAGCTTTCTGCTGGAGACAAACTGTTTCTGGATTAACAGAAAAGTATCAAAGATACGCACAGAGTGTTTAAATTTAAAGACCAGAGCTGATTTCATATTTAATTATTGTAAGATTCTGTCAGAAAACAAATAAAAGTATTTCTAAAGCTTTGCACCCCTGGAGAAAACATGCTTTCTTCTTTTTTCCATAAAGGGAGCTCATCTTGTTCCTGCTTTCTGAAATGTCATCTTTGCATTTCAATGGAGAAAACATTTCTCTCACTCGCTTTTGAGACGTTTTCTCTTTGAATAAAAAACATCCTTTATATTCATCTCACAATACAAAATGTAAATGAAATTCAGCAACAGCTAAACTGTTAAAATCCCTGGAGTCGTAACCTTACATCACATAAGGAACTGCTTGTTAACGATGATAGACACAATCACAGGGAAGATTAGATCACATCATATCTGGAGCTCACAGGCCGACTAACAGCTGCAAGCAAAGCATTTTACTCAGATATCACATCTGGAAGAATTCTGAGCAATAAAAATGTGTTTCTTTTATGCAAACGGACGGACTATGCAAGTATACACAAACAGACTGGGACAAAATAACATGTCATAGTTATATTAAAACATCAAGATAAAAACTGAGCAAAGTTCCTTACAGAAAATTTGATTTACTTTGAGCTTTGAGGGTTGATTAGCTTTGTTACTAAAATTATCATAGACTTCATCTGCTGTTTTCTTCTCGTTACGTCTGACAGTTTGATTGAAAAGAGAAGTTGAAGTTAATACTGAACACAGAATTGAAAAAATACAAAGAAAATAATAAATATATTTTTACAGCTTCACTAAGTTATGATTTGTATTTTCCCCCACAACATTTCTATAAATACTACTTCAGTAAGTACAAATTGCAGGAAATTACTGTGTCTTTTTGAAATATTTGATCTGATTTAAATGAAAAGTATGACACAGAAATCAGGTTTTATGGTTTTCTCATTATATATTTTAATGGTTAAGATTTTCTTCTTCCTGTATTTGCTTTTGTTGTTGTCACAGTTATTCTTACAACAGAAGATGGTCAAATTTCTCTTTTCCCTTGTTTACAAATGGTCAGAAATTGTAACGTTTTTTTTTTGTTTTTTTTTTGTCATCAGGACATTTAGACATTTTATTATTTAAATAGTAGATTACAAATTTTAGAAGTAAACTGTTCAAGAAATGAGTGTATTTGTCTGTCTTTTTCCACAACAATTATGCTTAAAATAGTTTTCATGTTACTTTTATGTCCTACAATCTATAAATAAATGAATAATCTCACGGTCATAATTGAAAACAGCATGAAAATAAATGACAACTATACGCCAAAAATTTTAGCAGTGGCTAAAAAACATTTTCAAAATCACGGACAAATAAAAGCCCAATTTATTTTATGACGATAGTTCGATACCGGAAGTGTTTGTCGAACCGTTAAAAGCCACTTGGTAGAGGCTAACTGCTGTTAGCCGGGTTCCGTCATTGTGCAGGGATGGAGATAACACGCAAAAGTAAGAAAACATATCGCTTTTTAATTCGGATGTTTTCGTGCTTTTTATATAAATTATGTTCATATGTAGTAAAATTGTAACGTGGTAAATATTTTAAATGGGGAAGACTGAAAACGGACGGTTCTTTTAGTTAGCATGCTAGGTACTTGCTGCCCAGCCGCATGCTAACACTCGTCTCTGTTCTGCAGATTTTAAAGACTGTTTAAACACAGTGTACAGCGCGATTGACGAAGCGGATTTTCTTGCCATTGATGGAGAATTTTCAGGTAACCATTGCCTAGTTTGAGCTCTAGATTTGAAAGCATCATCGCGATGTGTGCAGCATATGAATCTTTTTTTCATTTAGAATTGATATTCATTTTCAGGGATTAGCGATGGTCCTAATGTCAGTGCACTAACCAACGGGCTGGATACACCTGAAGAACGATACACAAAGCTTAAAAAGGTTAACATGACTTATAAATGCAATAAAACTGAACTCAATAGTAAATTTTGAATCTTTAAAAAGGTATTTGAACTTTTTCCAGTGTTTTTCTAAATGTCATTTTACAATGTGTTTTCCTTTTCTTCCTTTATAATCAGCATTCTATGGACTTTCTCATGTTCCAGTTTGGATTATGTACATTTAAGTATGACCAGACAAATTCAAAGTAAGTAACATCCAACAGAGAAATGCTTTAATTTAAATCACACCGATAATCTGTGACAGATTATAGATATATCCTGTTAATGGAACAATATACTCCTTCTGCATTGAATGTAGTTAAAACAGAGTTTTCTTTATAATTTAAAGCAGAACTAAGTAAGTTTTTTCACCTCAATAAATGTTTTCTAGAGTCCCTGTGGGGGTAAACAAGGACTTGGCGGGGTGATTCGTGGGTCCCTCCCCTCCCTCCGGGGTCTGTGTCCTGAAAGCAGCACTTGCAACTTTCAGTGGATCGGACCCGACTAATCTCGCGAAAACAAACCTGCTTTACGGCACTCACACTCGCGTACATAAATACAAGCATGAAGCCCTTGCCGTTGTTAGCAACGCCACCCTTAGGAGCGCAAAGATGACAATAATACTCACCTGTTGAGACATTTTCTTGGTTTTGTTTTTCTTTCTTCTTGCAAAAGCGTTCTCTGCGCGTTGTTGTTGGGGGGGCAGCTGCGGGGTGGGGGTGGGGGGGGTGGTCTGCGGCGGCGGCGGGGGAACGTTACGACAGTGAGCTTTCACAGGGGACCAGTAGGGGGAGAGCGAGAGCAAAACTTACTTAGTTCTGCTTTAAATAGTGATTGCATAATCCAAAACCCAAGAACAGCTTATGTGTGGGAAAAACCACAAATCACAATAATGTCTCATATTAAGGTTTTTCAAAAGTTTTTACTCCTTGTCTCAACAATTAAAGCAGTTCTGAAGTTTTCAAAAAATGAATTGGGCATTTTTAGTCTGTTAGCACCACATTTGTACATGTCTGAACCTCATTTATTTAACACATTAAATTTATATCAGTGTAATAAAGGCCTCCACAAGTTCAATTTGTAAAGTTTAAACTGAGAAAAATAGAGTTTTAGCTTTTGTGCTGTTTGAATTTTGATAATCATGAACTGAAATCTGAATGTTTCTCATCCTAGTATTTTTTGTTTCCCATTTTCTGCAGGTATATCACAAAGCCTTTTAACTTTTATATATTCCCAAAACCCTTTAATAGGACATCTCCAGATATAAAGTTTATCTGTCAAGTAAGTGTGGCATCACAGAGTCACTGCACTGCCTCTTTGTCTGATACTGATCACTTTCTGCTTTGCAGGGATTTTTAAGAGATTAAAGCTTTTTTTTATTCATTGCCTACTGAACCACAGAGTGAAGGGGTTGAAATTAATCCGCCTTTTTTTTTTTTTTTCATTTCAGAGTTCCAGTATTGACTTCCTCGCCAGCCAGGGATTCGACTTCAACAAGGTGTTCTGTCACGGTGAGTGAAAAAACAATTTATTTTATTGAAAACATTCTACTCTGAGATATTTTCCTTGATTTATTTAGCAAAATGTTTTTATTTCTAAAAGTAATGTGGTTAGTAAAATAAGTATTGCACGGAAAATAATTTCTTTTTAAAGTGGCAATATAATTTTGCTTTTGCCATTTTAATGTTATTCCATCAACCTTAAAAAGAATCAAAGAATCAACAGATTTCTATTTTCTGCTGCTTCATCCTCACTAAAATACAGTACAAGTTTGTTTTCACCTGCGCTGCTGCTTCACTCACATCAGTATGAACCATTTTCCATCATGTTATTGTTGTTTTGTCTGAGTCGTGTATAAATGAAGCTCGTCTCTCCTGAACAAACTACTAACCTCAGTATTTCAAGTTTTACACAAAATATTATATATAAATAACTTGGTTTTGATGTCGGTGTCACAGTCTCTGTTCAACCTCTGTGTTGGTGCTTTTTCCCTCCTTTTGTAAAGATTCTATCCAAATATTGAGATTTGATCAGTGTGATTGATCACTAACAAACATGATCGACTGTTGTGACTTTACAGTTTACAGAAACTTACATTTATCTAGCCAAGATCTCAGAATGCAGGTTTCTCAGTTACCACTAGGAGATGCTTGTTTATGAAAACAGTAGTAAAAAAGCTTCTGTGAGGTAGTTAAATATTTTTTTCCATTTTTCTTTACCTAAGGAATCCCGTACCTGAATCAGGATGAGGAAGCTCAGCTGAGAGAGCAGACGGAGGAGAGGAGAAACCAGCATGCTAACGGTTTGGGGACGCCATCTTTTATCTCCCCTTCGTCCTCCAAAACACCTGCACATGTTCCTGATGAACAGAAAGACTTCATTAAAAAAGTGGTGTAAGTGTTGAGCAGAGGTGTCTCTACAGCTAGAATCACAGTAGAGAAACTTCTCGCTTCTCTTTGGATTAACTGGAAATTCTCTCAAGCTGTAAAAGAGGAAAAACATTCTTGTAGTCCAATTCATTCCTGCCTGTTTGTTCTTGTTCTACGTCAGAGAGAAGGTTGAGGCACTCTTCAGTAACAATGAGAAGACTTTGGACTTGGAGCCGTGCACTGGGTAAGCTCTCGGTCACCTACGCTGTTTTTATCAGTTCTTCTTTTAAATGTATTTATTTTGGTTTCTCATCAGATTCCAGAGAAAGCTGATCTACCAGACACTCAGCTGGAAGTGAGTGTGTCTGACACTTTGTTGTTCTTGGTCATTTTTGGAAGATTAATTTTTTTTTCCTCTCAGGTTTCCCAAAGGACTTCACGTGGAAACGCTGGAAACAGAAAAGGTAAACGTGTTTTCATTTATTGTTTTTGTTTTTTGAACTTTTTTTACTGAAAACTAATGTTTGTGCAGAAAGAGCGATACATCCAGGTCAGTAAAGTTGATGAAGAGGAGAGGAAGAGGAGGGAGCAACAGAAACTGGAGAGGGAGCAGGTGAGTTTAACCATTAGAAATAAAAAGGTGGTGTTTTGTCTTGTTGCCGTGTGGCGAGTGTAACTAACATAGGAAATGTGTGTAACATAATGAAATCTTTTGATTTGTTTTTATTATTGCATGTGGTGTTTGAGTCATCCGTTTCTTTTCGTCCAAAAGGAGGAGCTGAATGACGCTGTGGGATTCTCCAGAGTGATCCACGCCATCTCTAAATCTGTGAGCAGAACTCTGTTTAAAAACACCTTTTACAGATTACAAGTTTTACATTTCAAATGAATATGTGACAGCGCTTCTTCCACAAGATGCATCATCACAACTTCTTTTAGTCTTGTGGCTTTTATTGAGTGAAATGTTGTGTGTGATGTTCAGGGTAAACTTGTGGTTGGACACAACATGCTTCTGGATGTGATGCACACAATCCACCAGTTTTACTGCCCTCTGCCTGAGGTACAGTGTAAACCTTTTCTTTTTATTCCTCTGATGTGGACATTTAAAGCTCATTATTGTGGTTGTTTCATTTCAGGATCTTCAAGATTTTAAAGAGGTTACCATGTGTGTTTTCCCAAGGTAATGAGGTTTCATCGTTACAGCAGATTCTCTTTGGGTATTTTGGCATTTTTGGAATGTTCAGTGTTTTTATTTGTCTACATGCAGACTTTTAGACACGAAGCTGATGGCGTCCACTCAGCCATTTAAGGTAAATTATTTCCCTACGTTGGACTCTGTGACATTTTAAGGCCCAATTGTTTTTAGTAGTTTATCATGGCCTGATCATGTTGTGGCGTCAGCACTTACCGCAAGTGCCTCAACTCAGAATCCCAGCAGTGTGACGATCCTGTTAATAAGGAACTTTAACAAATACTTTTTAACCCTTTGGTCAAATTGTGGAGGAATGAGAGTTTAGTCTCCCCTTTTTTTTCTTTTTTTTTTTTTAGTAACAACTGGTTAAAACTTATATTTCTCCTGTTTTGCTGCAGGAGCTGATCACTAATACATCTCTGGCGGAGCTGGAGAAACAAGTTAAAGAGAGTCCTTTTAAGCCGCCGCAAGTTGGTACGTCAATATACTCGTTTGTCTGAAATGCAAAATTGTTTGCAATAAAACAAGCAGTTAATGTTTTTCTTTCTGTGGATTTTTCTCAGAAACAGCAGAGGGGTTTTCCAGTTATGACACAGCCCAGGAGCAGCTCCACGAGGCGGGTTACGACGCCTACATCACCGGCCTGTGCTTCATCTCCATGGCCAACCATCTGGGTAAGGCAGATTGATGCTGGTTTGGCAGATGGTGACAGATTTTATAAACAAAGTCGAAGTTTTTGATCACTTGTGGCCCAGCTGTGGGTCATTTTGATGACATAGTTTGAGTTTACTCAAGACCCCAGTATTTCTTTTGTAATTTAACATGAGGCGTCTTTAGGTCATAAAATCGTTAGAATTACATTTTGAAACATTTCTTTTAGCGTCTTGTGAGATTACAGCTCCTGAGCTGTGATTAAGCATCAGCACTAACTTCTACAGTAGATTTGTAACGTTGCTTCTGGTTGAAAATTTTACCCTGACATCTCATTAAGACACTCTGGTTTGTCTGTTTTTATTACAAACAAACAGTATTTGTTCAAAAATAAAACATTATGTTTAAAATGGCTTTCTTTTTTTTTTTTTTTTTACTTGACAGGTTCTTTCCTGACACCACCCAAAGTTTTCATCTCTGCCAAGTCCAAACTAATTGAACCATTTTTCAATAAGTGAGACATCACCTGCTATAATAAATAATATTTATTATTATTATTATTATTAAAGAGAAAATGATAAATGTTTTCATATTCATTTCTCATGTTCTCTAGGCTCTTCTTGATGAGGATTATCGACATACCCTACCTCAATATCACAGGGCCAGATTGTGAGTAAAGTGAAGTTACAAAATGTGACCTTTTATTTCTTTTATATGTGCACGTTCTGAAAAGTTTTTTGGGTGGGGGGGGATCCAGTTCTGAGTGTCATGAATATTGTTTAATAATAAGCAGCAGTTTTAAAGAATAACTTATAGTGAAACCAGAATGAGCAACTAAAAGTTGAGACATTTGTAAGGTGGTTATATAAAGTACTTGAGTAGTTGGTGCTGTGTTTAACCTTTATGGCAATCGAAGTGCTCCTGCTATTGGAAAAACCAGGTCAGATTCTGGACTGCCGTATGCTGTCAGCTGACTAACTTTTTGGCTTCTAAAAACAACCCGAACCTTAAAAATGTCATTGCGTCCAAATGAACTGCTGCTGTTGGTTCCGGTTTAATTTTGTGTCAGACATTTGGAGCCATAAATTGTTTTTTTTAAATTCCTGAAGTTCTTCTGTTGAAAACATAAAGTGAAGTGGTTTAAAAATCTGCAATAGTTTTAAATCAAACCACGATAATTTTGGCTTTTTAAATGATGAAAAAGAGCTTTTTCTTTGCTCTGGTCTAAATATCTGTTTGCCTGTTCAGCTTCCTGATTTCACAGACTTGGATTTAATCCTAAAATGTTCTTGTTTGTCTTAAACTACTTCAACAGTACAACCCAAAAGAGACCACGTCCTGTACGTCACCTTCCCTAAAGAGTGGAAGACTAGTGACCTCTACCAGCTCTTCAGTGCCTTTGGTGAGACATGATCCCTGTTCATGCTGCTCTCAGACAAGCATCACCCACTGTTGTGACTCATACTGTCCTGTCTGCTCAGGTAACATCCAGGTGTCATGGATAGATGACACATCTGCCTTCGTGTCCCTCAGTCAGACGGACCAGGTACAAATAGGTGAGTCCCAGGTGTTGTCTAAAAGAACCACTTCAGCCGGAAAGACACTTGATGAATTGAACCCCTGTTAAAACAGCTATGAACACCAGCCGCTATGCAGAGAGCTACAAGATCCAAACATACGCAGAGTACATCCAGGGCAAGCAGCAGGAGAAGGAGAAGCTCGGCCAGACACCCAAAACCTGGGGCGAGGATGGCTGGATGAAACCACACTACTCCTCCTCTGGGTTCGGATATCACAGGTAGGTCTGGGATGCTAAACGAACAACATTCTGAGTGTTACTTTCTTGTCGTGTTGAGACAGTGTTCACACAATTTTCTCTTCTAAGAAAACGCAGCATCAGTCCCATTCAGGGAGAGCCAGGAACCGAAGATGCTCCAAATCCAGACCCGTGGAACCACTACTCGTTCTCAGACACCACAGGCAGGAAGAAGATGAAATTTGATGGTGTGTAAACATGAATTCATGTCTCCTTCTGTTGTATGTGTTTAGTTTCTGATGGAAAGACAAAAGTAGAATTGTCACAGTTACATCTGGGCGAGCTGGAATCAGGGTAAATATTTTGAAAATTCAAGCCAGCCAGACTTGCCACTTTTTTTAGGGAAATGGTGCATAAACCATTTTATTTGAAGAATCTTTTTTTTTCTTTTTGCCTCATATTCCATATGACTCGTGAATAACATTCCATCCTACTAAGATATTTAGTCGTCCTCTTTTCCAGACATCAGTGGACAGTCAAATGTTGAAGCGGTTGAGAGCAAAACATCTGAGGGATGGTTAAAGATAACGTAAGTTAAAAGTGTTCATCATTTGTGCTGTTTTTATATTTCCTGGTTTAATGGCTGTCTCCTGCAGAGAATCATCATATTCGGGCGACTCGAGTCCAGTCCATGATGATAAAAGTCCTGAAGGCCCAGATCCAGGCAGCCGTGCTGATGGGACAGACACTTGGCAACAAACCCCAACAGCTTCAGCAAAAAAAGGTCAAAAGGACAAGAAAAAGAAGTCTGAAGGTGTGTTGATCACTGCATGGATTCTTTTTAGGAAAAACAAACTGTACCACGCTGACGCCGCAGCTTGTTCTTTATAATGTTTTTATACCCCGATATAATGAGTCCAAATGGCTTTAATGACCAAACACTTCAAAATCACGTTGCTGTTTTTACAACCTTCGACTGATTCACTGTAGACGGAGCCGGAAAACATGAATGTTTTGCAGTTTCTTGCCGTTGTGATGGAAGCAGAGACACAATGAAAGAACAAAGTAGAACCACAGCAGAAGGAATATTTGAGAGGTTGTGATGGTCCTATACCCCCACCTCCGTTCATTATCTGCCTCCCACATTGACCTGTAAACTCCAATATGGTGGCAGGTTGATTTAGTAATGTTACTGTTCTGAATTCTTCTTGCTTTATGTGTAACTATTAATAACACTTACCTGTTACATCTTTCATTTGGAAAATTTGGGTTAAGAAACTAGATTTAGATTATTGATCAAATTTTGTGGGGGAAAAAAAAGTTCAACTTCCATGGAAAATATTGTTTCCGTTCTTCCAGTCTGATAACGTTTTCTGTTCTTTCCTCTGCAGCAGAATCTACAGGCACATTGTTTGAAGTCCCAGAAGTCTGGTAGCACGAGGGGAGGAGCAGCGAGGCCTCCGCTCCGTCCTGGACTCCTGCTCAGGATCTCCTAAACATTTCAAGCACTCTCCTTTTTAGGGTTGTACAGCACTGGGAGCGCTGCATGCCCTGTATTCATCTGTTCGCTCTCTGCTGTGGATACAGTGTCAAAACTACCAGCCAATCTGTTTGACTACAGAAAGACAGAACACAAGCCATAACAACAGCTGCCATATTCTGATTGGATGTCAGAGGAGCAGCACCTCCTCTGGATTCACACATAACCTAAATATCACCGTAGATCTCAGACATATGCTACAGGATTTCACTTCTTCATTCACTTTGAATTTATTCTTACATTTTAATGACCAACATCTCTAATCAGTCTTATATAATGTGAGTGTGAGTTGTGTGAAAGTTTGTGCATGTGAAGGAAATGTGATGTTTTGGTTTTTTTTCAGTTTAGTGTTTGTATCCCTGTGAATAAGTTTCATATAATAAGAGATAAAACGCCACTTGACAGGTGCTGTACTGTACTGTACGATGTCAGGGTTATTTAGAATTTTAATGTCTCTTTTTTTTTTAACAAAAATAACTTGTCTGTTTCTCCGGTTTTATCAGATTTGTGAACATCTATCGATGACAATGTGACATTTATTGTTGGTGGCATTTTCACCCTTCTTCAGAGGTGCTTGTTTTTTTGTACAGAAGATTTGTTTTTGTTTTTTTTGTTTTTTTCTTGTGTTTTGTGTTCTTGTATTTGTCACCCTGCGATGATCTCAGAGTATTCTGTAATGCAAAAGATGTAAACTTTAAGACAGACACATTTTCATAAGTTTAAAAATCCTTTATTTCCTTTTTAAAAGGGGAAGAATTAAAGAATGTTTCTTAGTAATTTCTCATGGATTTTTTATTTTTTTTTTTTTCCTATCTGCTGAATTTAAAACTTCTACTCGGACCTGCTCTGAAGGGTTTTGGTCCAGGATCACCAGGTGTTTTCTGTTCAGAGACCATTTATAATCCCTAAAGCTAGTCCACGCTGGCCCACCCAGGTTCTCCTGTGATCAGGAGACATCCATATCGCCTCCTGACTCCTTCTGATGAGGAGGTGCAGCATCTCGACTCCAAACTTCCTCAGCTTGTCTCTTAAATTACAAAGCCAGAATTCTCAAAATGCTGACTTACACTTAATCAATGAGACAAAAATGACAGTTTCCAAAGTTAAATTCATATTGTTGCACTTTGAGTTGCATTTAGTTACAGAGTTTTCTTCAAAATAAACTTTTCACTTCA